>JAVXUL010101439.1:0-19877 GCA_035590515.1 Trichilia minutiflora | reverse complement strand
GATAAAACCCACTGACGGTCTCGGGATACCCTTGGCCGGGGTAGTCGCCGGGAATGGGAGCCAGCCCAATGTTTTTATAGCATGAATAATGGTTTATACATCAAATACGTTTTCCTTTAATTTTAAAGGTGTTTGAACCCTACTTTAGATGTATGAATTTATTTATATGTATAACTGTATTTTTGCATGTTTATGTTTTTAAAATATGTCCATTCACTGAGTATACCCCCGTACACTCACCCCTCACCATTTCCAGTTTCAGGGATAGCTGTTTAGTCCGCGTGGTGTGGGTGATCGCTTGAGAAAGTGAGGACTCAGGTATACGCTTATCGACTCACTTTAGAAACTTTCAGTCCACTGGCGTCGTTGTAATCTTTCTTTTTATTTCAGATAATTTGAAAGTACTAAACAGAATTGTAATAATTACTATACATGATTTTGGGATGGATTCCCAAATGACTTATTTCTGATGAATGTTTTATCTATTGTGCGCACAAAAATATTGAAAATATTTATAACTTGATTTTATTCTTTGGATGTTTGGGTGTGTGAATGAATATTTGAAGTTGTTTATGAAAAGTTTTGTGGTAAACAGATTTTGTATGAGCCTTACAGGTCTACAGGTGGTATCCTGTGTTATTGAGTACACTCTGGAGGTTGTGACGTTGTCACAGGTAAGACCCACGGATCGAGTCGTGATAACTGTTCACTAACTTACTAGGGAGTGGGCTTTCACTCCCTAGTAAGCTGAAAAAATTCAGTGTGTCTACCTTTGACGTTAAATCTAAACTTGAGAGCAATTTTATCCAAAAAAAATTCAAAGTGAACATTTTTGAATGAAAGTTTGGAGCATGTGTATTTTTGAATAAAGGGTGTGAATAGTGATCAATTTTGGTTAAATCCCTTTTTTTTTTTCATACATAATATCAAATTATAAACCTTTATAAATTACAATATTTTTTTTAATACCAATATATATTTCAATTATTTTAATAGGGAATAATCCATTAGGGGACTTATTTGTTATATTTAGATAGATTTTATCTTTATTTGTAAAATTTTACGAACTCAGGTATTATTCTTATTCTTATTTCTTATTTCCCTCTTCTTCTTTAATAAATTGAAATCAACATATACTTTTTTACTCTTTTATCATCAGTAATATTTAACTATGAACAAAGAGTAATATGATATGCTAGTTTTCTAGATATTCAATAATTGAGAGTTATTTTACCATCATTAAGTGAGGAATTTTTTATTAATAAATATTTATATTTTTAATCCATAAACTCTTTAAATTTAAATTTAGTAGTCTTTTTCTAAAAAAACACACAAACACATTCCTTATGCATTCAACTTTCCAGGGCAACATTCTTAATAAAAAATCTGCAGTAAAATTACTCCAACTTTGCTTTACTATTACTCAAATAATAGCTGCCAGTAGATAGATTTCAGGTAGGCATTGCGGACCATATAATGGAAGAATTAGCATGTGAACGAACGCCTGAAGTATCTTCTCTATATAACCACAGGTTGGAATCACTACATCCTGAATTTGATATGCTCCTATGGAAGTGTACAAATATAGAACTACAAGTGTTTGATGTAGAAAGCAGAAAGCAAGTCTAGTCATTGTTCCGTCAAAGGAGAAGTAAATTACTGAAAATATGATGGAACATAATACTGAAAATATGATAAGAAAAAAACTTGTGTTGAGTTTGATATCTAGTTGGAGTCATACAAACTTAAAATATGAAAACAGATGAAAGAAAACATGGAATCAGAAGTAGGTCTAGCATGTGTGCTAATTTGAATACATGTCTATAAACGTCAAGTTGAATCTATTTCTAGAAACCTATCCGTCTACCTAAACAAATTCATTTCCTCGCTTAAAACAAATAACAAAACTGCTCCCCAACTCCAGGTATGGTTTTTGGTTACTTAATATAAGAAGGCAGCATCTGTCAACAACTTCATTTAGAACATAAGTAGAAGATGGAACAGCTGCAAAGTGAGACTCATTTAAATAGAGAAGGGCTGATTTCTACAACAAAGTTTGGCACAAATAATTTAATGCTAACGATAAAAGCCACCAGAAGAAAATTTTGACAAAAAATGGCTCCTCACTTTTACAGGAAAAAATATGCATAAAATCAAAAGATTCTTGAAATGTAAAGAGTAAGTTGTATTTTAAATGCAGCTCAATTCTACATAATTTCAGAACCTATCATCAAATATCATGGTGCAAAAATAGTTTCTACCACAAGAAATTTAGTGGCCGCTTTTTCAGCATCCACTACATATCTCTACCATTTTGCTTGTGTCAAATATAGAACATTGAAAAAACATGGTCTTCACCATCAGCATTTGTATAAGAAGTTGCATAAAAATGCAATACATAACAAATAAAATGAACCCACAATACAAACAAATCCACAGTCAAGTTCACAGAAATATGCTCTAAACGTTCTAAAGAGGCAAAGCTACATATAGATACGAGTAGTAATACATGTGTTTGACTCAAACATAAGAATTTGTGAGCTTCAATAGTTCACTGTAATCGCTGACAGGAAGGAAGAAAAGGAAAAGGATAAGTGCTTGAGCTCCCATAACATGATCCCTAATCCAATAGTACACAAGCTGAGAACATTTACATTACAAGACCTCATCATATGAGAAGTTCAACAGAATATATCTAAAGCACTCCATTTACATGAAGGACAAGCTCTGTTCTCCTCATCATGAGTGTAAAGTTAAGGAAAGACACTAATTGAAGCCCCAATATCAAATGTCCAGTAAAGTTTTAAAATTCCAATCATATGATGGGAAGAACAAATGCTTTATCCCTTTTAATGAAACTAAATTATATCCGAAGTTTCATAGTTTTTTGCAAATACTAAATCATTAAACAAAGTTCTCCAACTTTGTGATCTACAGTTGTACAATCATTATCCCATACAAAAAGTAATTATATAGATATGAAGAGAGTAACATCAATTATCGCAATGCAAAGAAGCAAATACAACTTTTCACTTTCCTACCACGCTCAATTTTTATCCATGATTTCAATCAGTTTTGCCTTACCACAATGCGACACCAGTCAAGAGGATCAAAATAAATTATGATTAAAAAGAGGATCAAGAATAAAGTTAACTGAAAATATAAGAACTATATGACAACCCCTAACTTTACCAAATCAATTTATGGACTATGATTATGAAGAATAAACTTAAAACTCAAAATTGAAAAACAAAAGCTTTAAAGAAGCAAATCATTGCTTATAAAATATATGAAAGGAAAAATATTCTCAACTCCCCACTATAATCAACTGTATGTTATCCCTTACAACTTATTGCCATGATGAGCTTATTTAAGAACAACATAGTTTTTGAAACAACTAACCAGAGAAGCAAAAGTCACACCTCTCTGCATGTGACTACATCTGTATTCATTTACCCTCCTGTCGTCCATTTCCTGTTCCATTATTAACTCCTACTTCTTGATCTTTCTTTGTTTCTTCGGTCCCGGCACCTCAAATCTCCCCACAGAACATCCACACTTTGCTCGAAAAATAAGAACCGCACGGCCATTAGGCGGTGCCATCTTATTAAGCTCAGCTTCCAATTCCCTATGGTGATCTCTAGGCAATTCAAACAATCCTTTTTTTACACCATCTTTAACAGAAAGATTAGAATTCTTCACACACTCTTCAGTCTCTATCTGAATATCAAACTCTGCTGCATTCTTCAGTCCCTTACAATTCGGATTCCCACATCTCCTACATGTAGCCAAAAGTAAAGCCCAAGCAGCTACTCCAGCAAATGAAATACTAATCCCTATGGATGAATAAATCATCGGATTTCGAATTACCTCCTCTTTAATAAGGTGAAAAACATCTGCAGATACTTCAACCAATTTAACTGAAACAAGTTTAATATAGGGAAATAACAAGAACCCACAAGCAGTGATAACGGCTATCAAGATTACCACATCAATAACAGCAGAACCGAATTTTGATTGATCACAATATGGAATTTTGAGACAATTAGGCGAAGTGGGTATCTTTTTATTTCTCTGCACATGATTGTTGTGCCTTGATTTCGGATCACTTGAATTCACAGAATTTGCCATGTGGTCAATCGAGATGCAGAACGAGATTGAGTGATGGATATAGACCATTTCAAATCAAACAAACCCAGAAATCAAAATCCTTGTTTGATCAAATCCGACCAATTTTTACAGGAAATCAGATCGGCTTACTTCTTATAAAGCCGAAAAACAAAATCAAACTGTCGGTGCCAATACAGATCAAGCAAAAAAGGAAAAAGCAAAGGAAAAAACAGTTAAAATTCGGAATTAAATGGCAGTTCCAGAGGAGACGAAGAAGCAGAAAGGACAGGACAGACGCATATTAAATTTTTTTTATTTAACACGAAATCTCGTATCCTCTATAAAATCGTTCATTTTGTGACGTTTTATGCTGGTTCTTTCTCTCGTATAGGGGAAGGATCATACGCGGCAAGGCAATGAAGACGACGAATGGGCTATTGATATATGTAATGGGCTTTTGACTTATGGGCTTTTCGTGTCGTGATTTGTGAATGATTCGGTGGTGGGACAATCTATGGGCTTTATGGCCCACTGATTTTGATTATTTATTAAAATGTAATATTATTATTAATTGTCAACTCAAAAGTCTCTTCCTTTCTTAAGTTGTGACATCAAATTAAAAATATGGTACACGGAATTTGCATTTTAAAAATTATAAAGTTCATATATAAAATTTATTAGGCATATTATAATATTTTTAATTATATATAGATGGATAGATATATTAGGCATTATATTTATTAGAAGTCATTCCACTAAGAGGATTCCGGTGAACGATAATACCATGAAAATGGTGGATTAAATTTGAGAAGAAAAGCCTTCCAACTTTAGTGGGAGCACAGTACTTAAAAATACCCTTACACCATCTACATGTAAAAATACGGTATTGTGAGAAGATTGTGAAGTGCCTTCATTATTAGGAGAGCCAAGAACGAAGAACTGGTAATGTTGTTAGCCACGCCATTTTCTACATTAAAATAACATTTAATTTTAAAATGGATCAACAAATTTGAGGGGGCACGATGCTGTAATAGGGAGGCGAATGGACGTCAAACATTTAATAACCAACAGATCAAAGGATCGGATTGTGACATATCAGCTTTAATATTAATGATGTAATTATTAAGTGAGATGACAGTATTAAATGGTGAAATGGTGCAACCTTTTGGGTAATCGAATTAGATATTTTTCCCTAATCCCAAAAGACACCCTTGTTGATCAAAACAGAACGAGTGCTTCTGGTCAAACCAACTATTAGTTTTTAACAAAAGCCTTAAAGGTTTCATGTTTGGGGAAACTAGATGTTGAGGTAAAATAATATCACAATAAGTCAACAAGCCATACACCAATCGCCTTAGGTTTCCCTTAGCCCTCAACAAAAGGACCAAGCCACATGGCCGAAGACACTATGAGATAGTGTTAATCCTAATCCAATTGTTAAAACGGGGTCAATGTCTTAGTATACTTACATGCACCACTTCAGCAATTGAAGAAGGAAACTCAATGAGGCCTCTCGTACACACATCCATACATGTCTAAAATGATCCTTTTATTCAGATAAATAAAAATAAGAGTGATTTAAAGACGAACACATATCATTATTAAGGTAATCCTTTCACCTTCCTGAACCAATCCATCCCATCACATATCAAGTCTTGATAGACATAGATGGTAGGATATTTATTATCATGGTGACTAATGATGATAGTATGGTTAATTCAAAGAAAAACTTGCATACAATTCTTCGACAAACGGTCAAATTATTTTCATTTTTCCATGGTCAATTAACTCAATATCTTTTTTTTGAAACAATCCCAACTTGGAAAGAGAGAGAGGGTGGTATAAAAAAGTATTCTGATTATTTTTCAAAGATAATTGATTATTAGATTTCACTACTCTCTTACCCCCTCACTAATTTAGGCATTAGAATTTTTTTATCAAAAATATATGATGTCACATAAATTTTCTCTTATTTTGTAGATCTATAAGAATAGAAGACGAGTACATCAACATTGTATGTGAGTACATAGGATCACCTATGAGAACATACATATAGAAAGAAAGCGATCATATTTTGTACACCAACATTCAACATTGTATGTGAGTGCATAGGATCACCTATGAGAACATACATATAAAAAGAAAACGATCTTATTTTGTACACCAACATCATGTAAATACATAGATAGATGGATAGAAAGAGAAAGTTTTTTTTTAATAAGGATATTCTTACTTTATTCAAGTAAGGATATGTTTATAATAGTCATGGAATTAATGATATTAGTTAAAAATGTATTCCTTACACGAAAAAAAATAAAAGAGTTATTATATCAATCCAATTATTATTATCACAATATTCTCACATTAACAAAGTAAGGATGTTTTTGTCAAAAAAATTTACACGAACACACGTATGTGCACACATGCACTAACTAATAATAAATAAATAAATAGATTAAAAATAACTATCTTTTAATTATTTTTTGTGTATAAAATATAAAATCGATAAATTATTAAATTAAATTAACAAAATACAATTAAATAATAGCCATTAAATTAATTTAATATTCATCGTTAACACGTCTAAAATAAGAGTTTGCTCGTTAAAAAAACTCTCATATATAGAGAGAGAGAGAGAAAGAGAAACGTACATATTTTAAGTTTAGCTCAAATATTTTAATTCTAATAATTTTGAAATTATTCATATAAATTCATAAATATAATATAACAAAAACATTAATTAAAAAAATAAAAGTGAATGAAAGTAATGTTGTATGTTCTAAAATTTTTATTTTAAATAATATGATATTTATATTAATTAAGGAATGAGATGATGGGATAATTTTACTACCGGTTTGATAAATGTCATATTATTTAATTAAAATAAATATTTAAGACATATAATATTAGTTAAATGAACAATGACTATTAAAATTTTAATAATTAAATATATTTATATTTCATGATAAAGAAATATCGTATACAAAGAGAGATCGAATTAGAATGGAAATTTTTTTTTATCATAATTAGCTTTCAGATCAATTTATATGCCTAAAATTTTTACCTATAACAATAAGACAATGAAGATGGATGCATGCACTTTCTATTGCAGAAAATACGCAAGACTTTTTCATTATGAAGTGACATTTACGTTACGCCATTACAAATTCAATAATATTTCTTCTTCTTCCTTTTCTTCTCTCCCATTAATTCTAATGAATGCCGTCTTATACGGGTAATGAATTACTATTATTACATCAAAGTCAAAAAAAAACATTTAATTCCTTACCAAGAAAAAAGAGAAGTTAACTTTGTACACGTCAAATATAATTGAGGAAGAATTTAAAGATGATGATGACAACTCCATTTTGACCCAAGTTGGCTAGTAATTTTCCTTTTGTCCTTAATTAAGTCTTTGTTGAAAATGAAATCACCATATTTGAGTAGTCAATCACATAAACGATATAATGGGAAGATTTTTGTGTAGAGATTCAAAGTCATTAAGCTTACTAGGTCAAGACCATGGAGCCGATCAAAAAATGTGGAAAAATAATACATTCATACGATACATAATAGACATGAGTTTAAGATCTTATGTATTTGAAATAAATATATTATATTATTTTTATTAAAATTTAAGAGTATAATAATTATTATAATAAATGATAAGCTAATAAATTATGTCGATATATATTAACATAACAACGTTATATAAACATTCATTTACTCGACACACTTATTTATTAAATTTTGAAATTAAATTTCTACTATGTAAACCCATTAGAATTTCATATGTATCCATCCCAAATGAAAATCCCACCACCTAATGAAACAAAAATAGCTAAGCACTCACATTATATTTAGTCAAAAATTGAAGGCATAACATTTTCTAATATTCTTTTTTCTCATATTTAGTTTCTAATCTATAACTTCTTGCTTTTCAGTAACTTTTGCTTGGATGCAACTTCATGTTCAATCATCAATTATAATTTATTGGGGATTAATAAAAAATTATCACTATTTATAATAATAATAATTCAAAAATGATCATATTACAAAATTTTATTAAGAATTGACTAATTTCACTATTTTCGAACAAAATTACCTCATATTAATATTTTATTAACTAAATTATCCCTAAATCCACTTTATCATTGTCACTTTCAAAAACCCTAATTTTTTAACTTACCTTCTCACTTACACATTTTCATTTTACCTACCACGCACACCACCAATTCCTCACAAGCACTCTACCTACAGGCAAAAATTTGACAATCACATTTAAGATTTGTTTTTAGTTTATCTCTATTTATTAATTATTGTTGATACATTTTGTGTAAAAATGAATTTTTGTTAAAAATGGGTAGTGGGGTTGAATTGAATTGGTATTTAAATATACTTGTTGAATTTAGCATATTTTTAGAGTGGATTTAGGATGTATGGTGGATGGAAGTGTACACTCGAAAGTAACACACATTTGAGTGTGTACACACTTGGAAGTGTTTTATTTTTATTTATTGTGTGTGTGTGTGTGCGTGTGTGTCTTTTTATTTATTATTTTATATATTTAGATAATATTTAATTAATTACGAAATTACTTAGACAATATTTAATAAATAATATTTATTTAATAATATTGATGCAAGAAGTTGGTGTCGTTTTTAACCTCGAGCACCTATTGGTTTTCTCTTCTTGCCCTTAGTTTGAGACTGCAAAACACTGAATACTTCAGGGGTAAAGCTGATTTTCCGGCGAAAATCCTCCAATGCTTAAGTCAGAGAGGATTTTACTTAGTGTGTAAAAGAGGTGTGCATGCAAAACAGAGAGGCATGAAAGACATGAAAAACATGGAACATTCTATTCCTTGAGAAATTATGCCGAATGTCCCCGAGAAAGTGTGTGTTAATCTCTTGAAAAATGAGTTAGAATGTGTGAGAGAATATACCTCCCTTGATTTCTGGATGCTGTATATTGAAAGCCTAGGCGTTCGTACTTTTGGACACGTGTTACTGCATGGCTGACGTGCCCAGAACAACCTACTGCAAAAGTCAGGGGACATGGAAAACTGTGATCCTGTTCCTCGTCACGTAATCCCCGAGACTCCGAGTGTAAGTTCCTCTGAGTAAAGCTTCCAGTTCTCCCGAGCATGAAATCCCTTGGTTCTCGGGAGGCCTTTATACAGCGGGCTATGGTTATGATGACACCAGAATATAATGTCGTGGAGACCTGTATACCCCGAGTTCTCGTGAGTCATTGCCCTTTTATGAAGAACATATCAGTCTGACCCCCCGAGCTTCAAAGGCTTGCCGTTGAAGGTCCCGAACCCTAGTACGAGTTAATCAAGAATAACTCGAAGAAGACCCTCTGACAGATAGCCTTGGGCAGAGTGTCCAAGGCGATTTGGTTATATCCTATGTGATGTAACCAGCTTCTCGGGACAACGTCATATCAAAGGGTCAACTCGGGAGTAATATGTATATTTGATGGGCCTGGATAAGGGTATGGAGATGGGCCTAGACCCGTGAGCTGGGCCTTGATAAATTACCCCAACATTAAGCCTTCAGTTTTTAATTAAATGAGACTTTAATTGAAAAACTGTTCAACTTCAGTTCGGCTGGCATGGGCTGCCATTACGTTTTGATTACCTTCCTCGAGAATACAACCGTCATCACACGTGTCATCCCCCCACTGATAGATCAGTCTGAAAGACTGCGATACTCGGGCCGTCATAATTAACTATCAAGGCGGGTTCCACTTCATTTAAATTTTGAAAATAAACCAACCCTTGATGTTTCATATTAGGGTGATGTGGCCTTCCCCTCTCCGTTGGATCAGAATCAACGGTCGGGGTTTCTTGGATTTGTCTATAAATACCCCATTCTTTTCTTGGCAAATCTTTTCTTCCCTTTCTAACTTCACTTGCAAGCAAAAGTAATCAAGCACAGAGCATTCCGAGTCAACTTCGTTGATTCTCAGCACTCTCAGCACTCCCAGCACTTCTCATTCAGTAAGATTTTTCTCACCTTCCTCTTTTGTGGCTACGTTTTCTGTTCTGTGAATAAACTGTAGGGATGCATGTTTAGGTGAAGTAGGAAATAGTTAGGGTAGGAGGTCTGATAGGGACTGAGTAGAAAAATGTCATAGGTTGTCCATGATCCCTAAACAGCCGTCTGACCCTTTCGTATTTTTATGAGCAAAAATGGCTTCTGTTTCTAGCTCTCCAACCCGACCCCAGGCTGTTGAAGGGGGAAACAATATAGAAGTGGGCTTGGAGTTAGTTGCCAGCCCCGAGTTAATTTTTGAAGCGCGGTCTCCCTACTAACAGGATTGGTTCTTTTCAACAGTCATGGAGACCAACTTAGAGGCCTACACGGCCTTATTTGACATCCCTGAGGACATATATCTCCGAGCCCCCGAGACCAACGAGATGTCTAGCCATCCTTCCGAGGGTGAAATGGCTTTCAACGAGGAGCTATTCAACCTCGGGATCAGGTTGCCTCTACAAACATATTTTTGTATGCTTCTAACCCATATGAGGATAGCCCCCTACCAACTAAATCTGAATAACTGGAGGACACTGGTAAGACTTTATGTACTGTGGGGATAGATATTCGACTCCCCGCCCATCATGAAGGAGATTGAGCATATGTTTGTGCTCAAAAAGAACCCCGAGTGGGTGTTCCTCCAAGCTAAGCCTAGGAAGCCCAACCCAATCAAGGGCAACCCCACAAGCAACAAGGACTGGAAGAACAAGTGGTTCTTCATGGAGAAAAACTAGAACTCCGAGCCACACCTCCCAATCCTGAATTCATTCACTGAACCCCTCTTTTGGTCAGGGGAGTCAGAGCCAAGTTCCCATACTCTAGACATTATAAAACGAGCTAGGGACCAATCTCTGGATCAAAAATAGCTGCTTTTTGATTCGAGTCTAATAACTTCGGGTTCGGTGAAGATATGCCCGACTAGGGACTTCGTATTCTTAACCAAGAAAGATTTCGCCTAGAGTACAATTCCTTTCTGAATGCCTGAGTCCAAAAATTGTTTCTATACATTTTATTGTATATATCACTGACTCCCCGAATGTTCTTTTGCAGAATCCACGATGTCTTCTGGAAAGCCCTCAGCCCTATCCTCCCTCAATAAGCTGGTCAAGAAAAAATCAATTGAGGCCTCCACCGATGCTGCCTCGAAGCAGACTCCCCTCTCCGGAAAGCAGCAGGGTTGGGGGGAGATGATCATTAGAAGAAAGAGCCAGGGGCCCTCGGACTCTGACTCCAAGTTCGTGTCTGTGGTCGTCCTGGACAAGGGCAAGGGTATCATGGTGGAGAATCCACCATTGGACGAGGGGTAGAAGAGGCCCCAAGACGATCCCTCAATTGGCCCACCAACCAAATAGATCAGGATCGGGGGGGTCGGGACCCCCAAAAACTGATACGGGAGGCTTTTACGGGGTCAACAAAATAGCTAAATTACGGGTGGACGATATCCTACAGAATAAGCATAAACATTTTGTCCACCTGCTCGATCTGATCAACGACGTCGGGCGGCAAGTGATCCCGCTCGTCGTCGAGAAGCTCGATAAAATGGGGGATCTAGAGACCATGAACTTCATATACAAGTGGAGTCTGAAAGTGAGTGCAATACTTAACTTTTATTTTATGCTTGTAAACTTCAAATTGCTAACATTTCTCCCCGATTGCAGGCCTACTATCAGATGAAACAGCAGATAAAGGCTTGGAGGGATGAGACAAGCAAGATAAAAAAGCTCGAGAAGGAGAACGCCTTTGCCCTGAAAAAGCAAGAGAAGGCGGAGGCAAAATCTGGCCACTGAGAGAACTCAATGGGAGGTGAAAGAGGCCGTATGGTTAAAGGAAAAGGAGGAGCTCGAGCTCTGGCTAGCCTCCTCCGAGTTTGCTCACTTGGGGGTTAATCTTGAGAATGCCAATCTGAAGTCTCGGATTGAGCTGCAGCAATCCGAGGTGGAGATTCTGAAGAAATGGCTGGTCGGGGAACCCGAGAGGCTCCGGGTTGCAGTGGAAATAGTCGAGGCTGAAGGGGAGGCATCACTGAATCAGGCAATCAATCACACTTGCCAAACCTTCCACGATAAATACCCCGATCTCAACCTCGGATGGCTCTACGAGGCATTGGGGAGAGAAATACCCGACTTCGGGGCCTGGGTTACTAAAGCAGAATAAAAAAACCCTGCCTCGGGCGTTGCACCCCCAAAGTCCTTGCTGACCCTCCTGCTGTATCAAGTCAGCCTCCGTCGGATCCTGTCTTAGACCCGAATGCTCAGGACCCCGCTAATGTAAATAAGACCCAGTAGGGTCGGACATTGTAATAACTCAATTTATTAATAAAACTTATGTTTATACATATATATTCTGCTTTGTCTAGTTCGGTTTTGTATATTCTGTACTATTTCTTCGAGCACACTACTTAGAAAATTTTCTTGAGTAAAAACATTCAACTCAGCATAAATAACCAGACGGCTCATTGGCTCGGTGAAGCTATTCGAATAAAGAACTTAGAAAATTTTTATAAATGTCCAAATAAAGGACTTAGCATAAGTAACCAAACAACTCATTAATTCGGAGAAGGCATCCGAATAAAGGATTTAGAAAATTATCCTTCAAGAACAATGCTCGGGGTGATTCATAAGCATATAACATAAACATATCCAGTAAAAAGTCCTGAGCATATAACTTAGAAAAAACCATATGGAATAATATACTCGGCTCATTTCGAATATCCAAGAATTGATTGGCTCAATATAGACACCCGAATAGAAAACTTAGAGAATATTCTACAAGGATAACACTCGGGCTGATACATAAATGGGTAACTTATATATATTCGATAACGTCTCCCGAGCATATAATTTAGAGAAATCCTTTAGGCCATATATTCGGCCCAGCATGAACATTCAGATGCTTATCATCTCGGTGAGGATGTCCGATCGAATAATTTAAAAAAATATTTCACTAAGAATGATGCTTGGGTTAACATATACACATATGACTTAAACATATTCAGAAAAAGACCCCGAGCACATGACTTAGAAAAATTTAACTCAAATAAAATATCTGTCTCAGATTGATATGCAGCCATATAAATTGCTGCTCAATTCGATAGAAACATCCAACCCAACAACTCAGAGGAATCCCAATAACTTATAAAGTTAACTCGTTTCATGTCGGATAATTCAGATAGAATACCGGAATCAGCATATTCGTCTCAGTGTAGGTACCTGAATAAAACACTTAGGCAAAAATAAGAATGTGTCATTTCGCGTTGGACAATCCAACTGGAATATCTGGGATAGACAAAATTGCCTCGGTCCAGATATCTGTATGCAATACTTAGACAAATAAAACGTGCCGTCTCACCTCGTATGATCGGTTGTGATTGTTTGAAATGGCACCTACATTTATCATAGAGAAACAATTAGTACAGAATCAATATATCATTCCCATTAATCATTAAAACAGGAGAAAATATTTGCAGGTCGGTCTGTTAAATAATCTGACTATAAAATAAAGAACGTACAAAAATACAAACCGTAGACAACATACGGTCTCTAGTCCCGAATGATGTAATATAATACAGAGATAGAGTCGGGAATAATATAACCTTCTCAGCTATTTTCCCTTTGTAATGAGGGTGACTCAGCCTTATCAGTATAGGGTTTTCTCTGGGTATTTCGGTACCTGTAAGAAAACTGAAACAAGTAACTGGCCTCGAATAATGTGGTCCATATAGCCTCAAAACAGCATATTTCTATGACTACCAAATATCCTTAGCTTGGGGATGACATAGTCCCGTTGACCTAAGGTCTTCTCAGGGACCACTTGATCCCAGTAAGAGATTCAATCCCAAAATCTGTATATAGGGCAAAAAGGTTCATATAACCTATCCCAGAATCCGTACATCGTGCAAACAGGTCTATATGGCCTAGCCTGAAATTCATTCATCAAGCAGAAAGATCTATATGGCCTAGCCTAAAATTCGTTCATCGGGCAAAAAGTCTATATGATCTGGCCCAAAATCCGTACATCGGGCAAAGAGGTCTATATGACCTGTCCCAAAATCCGTAGATCGGACAAACAGGTCTATATAGCCTAGCCTGGAATCCATTCATTAGGTAGAAGGATTTATATGGCCTAGCCTGAAATTCGTTCATCGGGCGAAAAGATCTATATAATCTGGTCCGAAATCTGTACATCGAGTAAAGAGGTCTATATGACTTGTCTCAGAATTCGTACATTGGACAAGCAAGTCTATATGGTCTCAGAACAGCATGGTTCCATAATTAATAAAAATCTTTGGCTCAGAGACAATACGGTCTCGTTGGCCTAAGGTCTTCTACTTAAAAGATTGGGTTAGCATCAATCACTGAAATCAGACCTGAATAGAGTACTCGACAAAGAGGCTCGGCGTATATTCTCTGCGAAGCAGATGTTCAAGATGCTGGCCATGGGATCGGGGGACCTGTTACCAAAAGGTTCGAATCAAGGATAGTAGATTTTCAGTCTATCTGCATTCCATGGCTTTTTTATTGGAGTGCTGTTCGGGGTTTCTAGTTTGTATACTTATGGTCTAAGTAATTGAAAGACTCTGTATAACCCTTCCCAATTAGCTCCAAATACCCCTTCATTCGGGACTTTGGTGTTAAGAGTCACCCTTCGGAGGACAAGATCTCCTCTCTGGAAAGTTCGACATCTAACTTTTTGATTGTAGTGTCGGACTACCCTCTGTTGGTGTGTGGATACCCGAATCATGACCTCGTCTCTCTTTCTATCTAACAGATCTAACTCTAGTCTTCGGCTAGCATCATTCCTCTCTTCATTATAATCCTATATTCGAAAGGTCAGGATATCGATCTCCATCGGAATCATAACTTCACACCCGAAGGCTAATAAAAAGGGGGACTCTCCCATCGCTGTTCGAGAAGTAATTCTGTATGCTCAGGGGACCTCGGATAATTTATCAATCTATGTCCCCTTGTGCTCTCCGAGCTTCTTTTTGAGTGCCTTCTTGATCACCTTATTGGCAGCTTCAACCTGTCCATTGGCTTGTGGGTGTGCTAGGATGGCAAATTTTAGGTCGATACAGAACTCCGAACAGAATTCTTTGAATCGAGCGTTGTCAAAATGCTTTCCGTTGTCAAAAACCAATATATGTGAAACCCCGAAGCGATAAATAATATTTTGTTTGACAAATACAGTAGTCTTTTTCTTTGTTATACTGGAGAGCGACTTTGCTTCTACCCACTTTGTGAAATAGTCAATCGTCACAATAGCATACTTGGTGTTGGCTCGGACAGTCAGGAGCGACCCTATTAGATCAAGCCCCCATTGAGAGAAAGGCCAAGAACTCGAGAGGCAAGTGAGTTCTTCCGGGGGTTGCCTCGGAATATCATCATGAATTTGACACTGGTGGTAAGACTTGACTATTTTGAAAGCATCCTGAGAGATCATAGGCCAATAATATCCTTGTTGGATAATTTTGTATGTCAATGAACGAGTCCCTCCATGACTTTCGTAGATTCCGTTGTGAATTTCCTCAAGCACTCTATCTGCCTCATCTGGTTTCAAACATTTTAAGTATGACAGAGTAAATCCATATTTGTACAGTACATTATGAAGAATAGCGTACCTGACTGTTCGGTTCTTTATCTTCCTAGCTTTATTTCAGTCACTCAGGACCTCTCCATGCTGAATGTATGATTTTAACTCCCTCATCCACGTTGGATCAGATTCCAGGCCCTCAAAGCTTTAGCCAGTTTCATCCTGTTAATCAGCGCCTCATACTCGGTCTCATTATTGGTGACTTTGAAATCAAATTGCAGGGAGTACATGACTTCCTTTTCGCTCGATCTTCTCAAAATTATCCCTGCTTCTCTCCCTTGAATATTTGATGAACCGTCTAAATACATCCACTAGGTCCCCTCCGCAGTCTGGGGGTTGGGACTACCATTCTTATCTCGGGTTTTGCTGACATCCGAGACCTGCAGTACAACCATCTGATCTGAGACTGTGAGTTTCGTCATAAAATCTATCAGTGTTTGCCCCTTAATAGCCCTCCGAGGCTTATAATCTATGTCATATTCACTAAGTTCAACAGACCACTTTACTAGCCTCCCTGATAAATCGGTCTTGTGAAGGATTTGCCTCAGAGGTTCATCCGTCATCACAATTATACAGTGAGCTTAAAAGTAAGGGCGCAACTTCCTGGCAGCAACCACAAGTGAAAGGACGAACTTCTTGTGAGGGGTATACCTCATCTCGACATCTAGTAGAGATTTGCTAGTATAGTACACAGGCCTTTGCACCTTCTCTTATCTTTCTTTACAAGGACAGAGTTGATAGAGTGTTCACTAACCGTCAAATACAATTGTAAAACGTCCCCCTTCTCGGGGCTTATAAGGTGGGAAACGTGTGTCAAGTACTCTTTTAGCTCTCGGAAGCTCTGATTACAGCTTTCATCCCATTTCAGCCTTTTTCCCTTCTTCATCATCTGAAAGAAAGGAAAACATTTATCCGTGGCCTTTGACACGAATCTGCTCAGAGTTGCTAACCTCCCCGTCAAACTTTGCAGTTCTTTTAATGTAGTTGGGGGCCTCAAATCAAGGATGGCCTGGACCTTTTCGGGGTTGGCTTTGATGCCTCTTTCGTTAACCATATACTCGAGAAACTTCCCTGCTCCGACCCCAAACGAGCATTTCTCGAGATTCAGCTTCATATTATACCTCCTCAGGTAAGAGAAGGTCTCTTCCAAATACTTAACATGGTTTGAAGCCTGCACAGACTTCATAATCATTTCGTCCATGTACACCTTCATGGTTGACCCTATTAAAGGCTCGAATACTTTATTAACCAACCTCTGGAATGTGGCCCTGCATTCTTTAACCTGAAAGGCATAACCGTGTAACAGTATAACCCTTAGTCAGTAACGAATGCAATTTTATCCTGGTCGGGTTCATGCATCCTAATCTGATTATACCCCGAGAAGACATCCATAAAACTGAGGAGCCAGTGGCCAGCCGTGGCATCTACTAACTAATCAATCTTTGGAAGAGGAAAACTGTCCTTTGGGCAAGCTTTATTCAGGTCGGTGAAGTCTACACATATCCTCTATTTCCTATTGGCCTTCTTCACCATTACAATATTTGCAATCCATTCGGGGTATTGAACTTCCCAGATAAACCCCGCTTTCAAAAACTTGTCCACTCCAGCCTTGATGACCTCTCTCCTCTCAAAATTAAATGTTAGCCTCTTTTGCGCCACAGGTTTAAACTTCGGGTTCACCATTAATCTGTGAGCTATAACTCGAGTACTAATCCCTGGCATGTCATCATGGAATCAGGCGAACACATCTGCATTCCTCTCAAGCACCTGAATATGTGATACTCTGTGCTCGGGGACTAGGCGAGACCCGATCTTCACTGATCTTTCGGGTTGCTTTTTATCCAGGGTGATCGACTCTATTTATTCGATCGGCTCAGATGATGATGACTCCCTAAACCGATTATTTTCTCCATTCAACTCTCCTAAGATCTCCTTCTACCGACCATCTTATTCACACCCCCTGATTTCGCTCTCTAAGGGGTGCTTATGGATGCAATATGAGCTCCGCAAGGCAGTAGCAAAGCAGGATCGGGCTTCCATTTAGTTCCCTCTCACAATCTGGATCCCCTCTCCAGCTCTGAATTTTAGTTTCAGGTAATGTACACTTTCTACTGCCTTCGTGGATTAGAGGAATAGTATTCCCAGGATCATGGAGTAAGGCATTTTAAGGTCCACCACTTGGAGCTCTACTATAGTGACCTTCTAGTAGGGCTTATCGCCCATTGTGATTAGCAATTGCACGATTCCTAAAGGATACATGCATGACTCTCCAAATCCGTACAGGGCAGTCTCCGATGGTCTTAACCTTAGGTCTTCTATACCCAAAAAATCTAGCATTTTCTTAAAAATGATATCAGTGGAGCTTCCCGTGTCAATCAATATTCTCCTGACCTGGGAAGTCCCTACTGTCATCTTGATGACCAGGGCATCGTCATGAGGATAATAAACCCCGTTCTCATCCTCATCGGTGAACATGATGGGTACT
The DNA here is from genome assembly GCA_035590515.1 of Trichilia minutiflora. NCBI lineage: Eukaryota > Viridiplantae > Streptophyta > Magnoliopsida > Sapindales > Meliaceae > Trichilia > Trichilia minutiflora. Next base: position 1,649 of record JAVXUL010101439.1, on the reverse strand, counting down.
GAGTCTATCCTTGGCTTCTTCTCTACCTGTACGTTCAATACATACAGTCCTATATTTATACTCGGGATAAAATATCGAGCATAGTTCTTCTAAAAATTATTTGAGTTTTCAACCAGTGTGAGATTGCTAATGATTACTATTGCGCCCTTATGCCCCAGAGCCTGTCTCGGGTCTTAGGACCTTTCATCTTCATAAGCTATAAACTCGATCAGGTAATTATTCCTGACCAAGACTTCGATCTGGTTCTGCAGTTCATAGCACTCTTCTGTTGAGTGTCCCATGTCTTGATGGAACTCACAAAATCTGTTTCTCGCTTCTCCGAGGAGCCTACGTTTAATCGGATAGGGGTCTAACAACAAAGTTCTCTGCTTTTTGATCTCCTCCAAAATCTGTGAAAGTGGAGCGTTCAAGGAAGTAAACTTCTTCTTCGCTTCTCCCTGTTCCACTCGCCTTGATTTGTCTACCTGGGCGATCTGCTTCAGATTGTCCCTCCGAGACGATCTTTGTTCCCTGGGATACTGCTCCTCTCTCCTTCTGTCACCCTAGTAATACTCGGGGACTCGATCCCTTCCCCGATTAGCCTTAGGAAACTTCCGCCCATCACCTTTCCATCTTCTATTGTTAAGCTTTTTGAACCGGTTGTTGTCTCTTAGGGGAGCCCCTACAGGCTTCTGTTCTTTCATCTTGAGCATCACTTGGTTTTCGACTTCTATTTCATCGAGTATCTTTCTTGAAGCCACTTCGTAAGTGTTCAGCGAGGACTTGCAGATAGCATACCAGGCCCTGTCTATCTTGAACCCTTGTCTCAGCCCCTCCAGGGCCAGCGGATGGTGGAAAACCCCCAATTCAAGTACCTCCTCGTGGTACCTTTTGGCGAAGCTCCTAAGACTTTCGCTATTTCTCTGTTTATGCAGTAACAAGGAGCTCGGGGTTTTGGTGCTAAAGACTGCGCCTCTGAATTTTGTGATGAACATCTTATACAGCTGTTCAAAACTTCGGATGCTCTCGGGGGTTAGATGTTAGGAAACCGAAACCATACAAGCAGCAAAAAAATAAAAATTTTTTATTCCCTCATAGGATCCATGCGATAAACCTATTGTTTTAATGTTATGAATTTGAATATTCATACCTTTATGTGATTTGATGATAAAGAACCACAAAAATGCAAACTAACTCTGCATCTCTACGGTATCCACACAACCGGGATGATTGAAGACGAGTGCTAGCTCTTATTTGTATATCTCTTTGTGCGATTTGACCGTATTACGATTTTCAATAAAGCCTAGGCAAAAGTCTTACCATTAACGCAAATAAAAGCTCCTTTTTATATTGTGTTTTAGAGTTAGGATTTTAATGATATAATAATAAGGCCAACATTCATGATGGGCTTGGCCTTACTATTAAGGCCCCAATTCATTTAGTAAAGTTTAAACCAACATCCTTAACCTAACTTTATTAAATAGATGTAGCAAAAATCCTAATTAACATAAAGTTTTATGAATTAAGATAAATTCATCTCATGAATTTATACTTTCAATTTCCCGATCTAATGTGCGACCCATTAGGTTTCCATAACATTGACAGTAATACTAAAATTCTAATTTTAGTAATACAAGTCATGAGCGGTGTCTAGCAACACATCATGACTA
>JAVXUL010101419.1:0-19880 GCA_035590515.1 Trichilia minutiflora | reverse complement strand
AAATTAAATTATTAAAAATATTATTATTAAGCATTTTAGTTAACTTATATAGGATGAATGAAAAATAAACTGCATAACTTGCTTTAAACATTACCCGGTAACAGTATTTTAGATATTTCTAAAATTTTTGCTTTAAACATTAAATTCTAACTCTTTTATGATGACGAGAAAAGCAAACAATAGCAGGGATGAAGTAGAGTTGTTCTTGAAGACTTTGCTATGAAGAAAAATTAAATTAAATTGCATTGTTAAAGTTATAACATTAACACGACCTACGGCTCCCAGTTCTACCTTTATTTTATATAATTTATCTCAATATTTTTCACACATATTAACATTAAATCTCAAATAATAAAGTTTAAATCTAATAAAAATTAGGTTTTAAAGAGTAAATTTACTAAAATGCAATAATATTCATATAATTAAATAGAGGCTCTATGAGTATTAAAAAATATTGAGGTAAGTCGGCGTTTCACAAAAAATGAAGGGTTAAGTGACATTCTTCATAAAATAGATTGATAGCAAAAACTAAAAACTACACAATCAAACAATAATAATAACAAAATAATAGATTGATAGTAAAATTGAGTTGGACTCTCAGGTTTTGTCATCCCTAACCAAGAGCTGATATAACAGATAACATAAAATATTAAGAAGTCATCCATAAAATAATAAATATATATTTACTATTGTGAAGAGCTGGAAATAATGTCTCCTTTTTTTATACTTTTTAGTTACATTAGATTTAAATACTTTCAATTTTTAAGTAGAATATATATAATTAGGATTATCAACATTTGCCCCCCAAAATATAGAGAAAAAATAGATGCCCAAAAAAAATTGATCATACAGTCATACTCCCAATGTTTTGGGAATCAACATATACCTTCAGCTAGTGAGGTCATAGGATTTATCAATTAAAGGCAAGCAATAAAGGAACCCTTATCTTTACATGAATATTAATTTTATATTAAAACGTTGAAGTTGCCTCATGCTTTTGTAGTTGCAATCTATAATATTGCAATTACCTTCAATTAATTCCATAGCCAATAACTTTTATCAAATCTTTTTTTTTTTGTATACGTAAAAAACCCTAATTTATCGAATTAAGAATAGACACCAGTTGAACTAGTCTGTCGTCACTTATTGGAGAAATAGTTCAGACAAAACACACGATCTGATCCTCCAAACGCTTCAATATAGAAAATTATATGATAGGGTTCAAACCTGGGACACAAAGCCCGCACAGGTTATCTTTAATCATCAGGCCACCCCGTACAGGTTATTACTGGTCAATCAAATATCATCCATATACAATAAGAGTATAGATATTTTGCCTTGGCATTACCAACTATAAATACAATGATCCAATAAATTTATTTTGTAACGCAAATCTAGAATTGCCTGATAGAATTTTAAATATCACTGTTTAATACAAAGATTTTTTTAATTTATTGACTTTATATTCATTTCTTTTATCCAAAAAATCCTTTGGTTGTGATATGTAAACATCTTTCTTTAATTCAACATTTCAAATGTAGTCTTCACATTCAACTGAGTATTCTTTGTGCTTTAACTGTACTAGTTCAAGTACTACATTTCAACTGTGACTTGACTCTATACTTGAGCTTCTACCATAAGACAATTGCAACCATACCTTGACTGATTGTGACTTGACCTCACACCTTAGGTTCCATTACAATTGTGATCATACCTTGACTAACTGTGACTTGACCTCACACCTAGATCTTCACCATGGAACATTTATCATGATAATTCAAATGGATATGAACTTAACAATTGGTAAATAAGTATCCACAAAATCTATCATGGGCATATCTATCTAAACTTTTATCAGCCTTGAATTTTATCATATTCATTTACATCCATTGGGTTTTCTTTCTTTAGGTAAATCAACTAATTTCCAAACTTAATTTTACTCAATAGATTCTAATCTATATTTCATAAATAATTGGTATGCCTTGGAATCAAACTGTCTTATAGTATCACTATAAGTTTTAGGATTATCACTTAGTTGATTTTTTTCATCAATGATAAATACATAATGATCTTTCAACCGTAGAATAGGCTTCCATTTTCTTTTCCTCCCACTGACTTGCACCTCTTCACTAGAATGTACCAGAGTTATAAGATTAGTAATGATTTTTATATTACTATCATTGGTAATTTATTATAAAGTGATAAACCCAAGTAGCTTATTAGACATATCTATTCTTATTTATTTCTATAAATATAGCATCGCTACTTTTTATAGTACTCATATTATTTTGATAATAACTACTTTTATTTTTAACATAACTAATGAATTCGTACTCCTATGTTTTTACACTAATTTTATTTTTTAATACTTAAAAATAATACCATGGGTCTTGTAACCATATTTCATATTGAATTATTAATTTAGCTATTTTGTTATCAAATGTACTAACTATTATATAAAATAACACAATATAAACAAATAAATTAAAACTATATAAATTAACTCATAGATGATTAGGTATTAATAACTTAATTTAATACTCGTTCAAATATGATCGCAACTATTACTTCTTTAGATTCTTCATATTTTTTTACCCAGAATCTAGAACAACCTCTAATTCTCGTCTGTATACGGTCTCTGAATCTTTTAGTATCCGCATGAGTCAAAATGGCCTCGGACCTCAAATTTGTCTTATAGCACTTATTTTTTTGCACACAAGTCAGGAATAATAAAAACAATCTTACTCTGATGTGGTGAAAATTCAAGATAGTGCAAAATAGATGTTTTTCTGTACTTTGTCCTTGTATTTCCAAAGATTGTTGAATTTTAAATAATCAAAATTTTGAGGCCATAAATCAATCCAGTATGTCGAAAAACCTTAGCATACCAACTTTCGACTTCATTGGAGCTGGTTTAGGCCTTGAGCCGGGTTTGAGAATAACAGTCGATTCGATCAAATCAAAAATGGGTCGAACCAGGCTGTTTGATCAGATCGGACTATGTGAACTAGATCTTAACCAAACTAGGTTGGGTCAACTTTACATTCAAACCGGATCGGGTCAGCATAAATTGGGTCTGGGTCAGTTCTAACAGTGAACTGAGTTTGGTTCAGGTGAATCAGGTTCAACTAAATCGGGTTTGGATTGGTATAGACTGTTTGACATGTGTACCACACGTGCTGCCATTTGACCTGTGCATGGGTGCACGCAGCTTCGACCTTTGGGCACGTGTGGTACACGCGCCTGGGTTTTTTCTTCTTTTTTGCTTTTCTGGCCATTTCTAATGTCCTTTTCTAACGAACTTGGTACCGTTGGATTTTTCTTGAAGAGTAGAACACATTTGAGCCAAGAAGCACTCGAAACGATTGTGAAATCTAATCATAATTTGAGGAAGAAGTTTTTCCCTTATTTGGACTTCCTCTGCAACAATTTCGGCTCTAATATGATTGTTAAAATTCGATGACACCGTTCGTAAGACTGGTAGTTACATGCAAAGACGTCCAAAACCCAAGGCAAAAGATGAAATCAAGAATTTCAACTAATTCTCCAAGTTTCTATGTAGAAACTCAACTTTTTCCATCATACTTCCTCTATACATTCTCTATACATCCTACCATAAATTCCATTACTAAATATCTTGTATTTACTTATCTATTTATAGTAGATGATTCAGTATAATTGTTTATTTAAACAATTGCAATTTTTTCTAATGGTACCTTTTCACCATTAGTCATATTTTTTCACCAAAAAATATAAACCTGCATGTAGCCCATCACTTTGATCATATCCTGTCATAACTAGAAATAATGTTCGAAAGTGACCATTTATACTGTATTTGAAAATATAAATTTAGACTATTTACAAAAGGAACTCCCATCAATTTCCATTTATATGTATCTAAGGAAAAGAAAAAAAAACATAAATAAAACACTATTTCTACTTATAAAGAAAAGAAGTTGTTGAATAAAACCGTAGGTCATAATTTTTTTTTTTTTGTAACCCGAAACTTCCCATACTCAGCAATCACTACGACGTCCAATCACATATGGGGATAGGTACCCACTCCCGAGGAGCTCGTGATCGTAGATTACATGACCCTATCCTTAACCACTAGGCGTATGTGCAGGGACCACCAGTAGTGATACCAAGTACATAAATAAATCAGAATCTTCACCTTGATGCGTCAATCAAGTGTTTGTATTGAAGGAATTCGAACTCAGGATCTTGAACTCAAAGTCCTAAACCCCAGTCATTCCAACCATATAGTTGGGTGTCCGTAGGCCATAATACCAAACACAATGATGCTTTTCCAGAAGTGAGGACTGTTGATTCAGATTATGTGAACGTTTCGAATGACATGGAAGATTTTGTTGATTTCTACGTAGGTTGTGTGAATGATGCTTCTGTGTGCTGGTAGCGATGATAATGTTAGGGAAGTTTTCGATCCTGATTATATGATGTTCTCGAATAATTTAAACTCAGTGTTCTCTCAGTGTCCAAGCGTGCATTATGGGGCCATCTCAGCGCCCAACAGCACGCCCCGTGCCCCACTGAGCATGGGTGCTGCTTTTCTGACGCCAATCAACCATTCCAACATTTTTTCAAACACTTTGTTTGCACAATTAAATCTCATAGGCCGTATTCATTTTTTTGTCTTTTTAGATAAACCCAACACACTTTTCATATATAACAACAAAACATCAATTATTCTTAATAAAAGAGAGATTTGAAAATAAAAATAACCAAAATTTGAAAGGAAAAATTTCCAAAATAAAACACCTCCAACAAATAAAAAAAATTAAAAACACGGAGGGTGATGATATTTTTATGTTTTTTTAATATCACTCAATTAATTTCATCAACATCTAGAAAAATTAAAAAATAATAATATTTTGTTAATTAATTTATATAATATTAAAATAATCTTATCACAGATAAAGTATTTTTAAAATATTTTCATAATTTAAATTTTAAAAAAGAAATTATAACTATTATATTCAATATTTTTTAATATTCTATAGCATTTAATTATCTATCAATAACTTTTTATAATAAATTATAAAAATAATATAAAAATTTATTTTTATTCTTAAATATTGTTTGATTAAATATTTTTATCACTCACTTTATGGTTTTATATGGGCAAATAAATATGGTCTAAATTAAAAAAAAATATTAATAAACCAGCATTGACTGGAGCCCAGTAACGACAAAGTCAAGAGTGGAGCCCAGTAAACGAGTAATCGACGGCTTGTCGTCAAACCAGCATTGAATTCTATGTTGGTATTTTGTCAGAAAAAAAAAAAAGAAACCCATCTCTTCATCTCTTCATCTTTAAAAATCACTGCAAACAAAACTCTTCATCAGGTGCACTTGTTCGAAACTTCCTGGAAATTATTTATTTTATTTATATTGCTTTCTACAATATATGTTATTTGATTTTTCATTTGGGTGTTTGGTTTTCCTCTATACTTTGTCAGAAAGAAAAAAAAAATGGAAACCGAGCTCTTCATCTCCTACATCCTCGAAATCGTACATGTAACATATCTGCTAGTTGGGTTGTTTTCCTTTCCTTTGTTTCTGTTTATATTATTGCTTGTTATTGATAATTTTGCTTAGTTTATTACTTAATTTGTTTTGATTGAATCTAGAGAAGAGAAAAAAAAATACTGTAAGTTATTAGAATTTTCAACTTTCTTGCCCTGTTTTTTTTTCAGAATTTGTCATTGTCTTTGTTATCTATTTCTGTGGGTTTAAAATTTCTATTACTATTTGTTTTAAGCCTTGTCTTTTCCTTTCCTTCCTTCTTTCCTTCATTTTACTACTACGCTTAAAATATATAATTTTAACCAACAAGCAGTTTCTTGTTTATAAATTAAGTTGTTTTTTAATTTTAAGTATTGAAATTAGTTACGATTAATTTTCCATCTGATGAAGCGATTTTTCAACTCCATCTTCTAATCTTGATTCAAGAATACCCACTCTTTGCATTAAATCCTGGTTGTTTATTCTATGTTTTACCTTCCTTTGGCATCTTTCCTCACTTCCAAATTGATTAGTTATTGTTTCCAGTACAACTCAGTGTTTTTACTTGATCAAGGAACCATTTTCTTAATTTTCCTCATTTTATCTCAACAATACTTCACTGCCGACATTTGTTTTCAACTTGTTGTCTCTGTTCTATTTCTATTTGCTTTGATCTTCGTGCACATACTTTTAAAACAACAAAAACAGACCAAAAAAATAACGGAAAAGAAAGAAAAGGTTTGAAAATGGCGGAAATCTTTGTTGCAATTGTTATTCCTATTGTTTCGGGAGTTGCTAAGTGTCTGGCTCCATCAACAGAGCGCAAAATTAGTTTTTTGCGGAAGTACAAAACCAACTTTCAGAAACTCAAGGAAGAAGTCGAGAAACTGAAAATTGAAAGTGTGAGTATTCAAAGCTGGGTTGATGCAGCTGAAAATAATGTCGAAGAGATTGAAGAGAAGGTTCAAAAGTGGCTGCAGGAAACCAGCAAAATCATTAATGAGGAGACAGCAAAGAAAATTATTGAAGATGAAGAGACCGCAGGAAAGAAGGGATGTTTCATGGGTTTGTGCGTTGATTTGAAGAAGCGCTATGAACTTAGCAAGGGAGCAGTGGATCAGCATGGTGTTGTTTTGCAGCTCTTGAATGAAGCCAACTTTCCAAGAAATCAAATTTCCCACCCTATCATTCTGAAGGATCCACGTCTGTCTAACCAAGTCTTCGAGGCCTTTGAATCACGTATATCCATTGTGAGTGATGTAATTAGCTCGTTAAGTGATCCTCATGTCAACATCATTGGGATTTATGGTATGGGTGGCATTGGAAAGACGACACTGGCAAAGGAAGTTGCTAAACGGGCGGAGAAACTTTTTGGTCGAGTGGTTTTTGCAGAGGTATCTCAGCGCCCAGACATAAGAGAGATTCAGGGACAAATTGGAGATACGTTAAACTTGACATTCGATAAGGAGACTGTGCCAGGAAGGGCAGCAAAGTTACTTGAACGATTGAAGCAGGAAAAGATTCTTGTCATTTTAGATAATATTTGGGAACACCTTGATTTGGAGGATGTAGGAATTCCACTTATACATGATCATAAGGGATGTAAAGTATTGTTGACAGCAAGGAGTATTGATGTGTTGGAAAGGAAGATGTGTTCTCAAATAAACTTTGCCATTGACTTTTTAAATGATGAAGAGTCTTGGAGTTTGTTTAAGAAGATGGCTGGTGATTGCGTTGAAGGTTCTGATCTCAGGTCTGTAGCAACAGATGTGACCAAGGAATGTGCTGGTTTGCCTATTTCCATTGTCACAATAGCAAGTGCATTAAGAGGTAATATGGAAGTAGATGTTTGGAACGACACTTTGCTTAAATTAAGAAGCCCTTCGTCAACGAACTTTCAAGGTATACAGGAAAAGGCACATTCAGCTATAGAGTTGAGTTACAATCTTTTAAAGGGACCGGAACTCAAGAAAATCTTTTTGTTAATCGGATATACCTACATCACATTGGTTGACGACTTGCTCATGTATGGAGTCGGTTTGGGTTTATTTCAGGACATCAATAAGATGGAACAAGCACAGGCTCGAGTACGTTCACTGGTCAGTGCGCTCAAGGCTTCTTGTATGTTGCTTGACGATAAAGACAATGTTGAAGACTTTGTTATGCATGATGTTGTTCGTGATGTTGCCATATCCATTGCATCTAGAGACCAACATTTACTTACAACGAGAAATCAAGAGGTTAATCGATGGGAAATCAGCAGGTTAATGTTACCAACAACCAAAAGCTACAATTCAATTGTCTTAATTTATTCCGAGATTCATGAGCTTCCGGAAGTGTTAGAATGTCCACAACTGAAACTTTTCTCAATCCGTGATCGTTCTATAGAACTTTCAGATACTTTTTTTGAAAAGACGATGGATCTCAGAGTTTTAGACTTGACTTCTATGGATTTATTGTCATTGCCTTCATCACTTTGTCTCTTGACAAACCTTCAAACTTTGTGTTTGAGCTGTTGCAATTTAGACAACATAGCTGCTATCGGAGACTTGAAGAATTTGGAAATTCTTTTCATACAAGATTCTGATATTAAGCAGTTGCCTGTAGAAGTTGGTCAGTTGACCAGGCTAAGGTCACTTGAGTTGAGAAATTGTTTCTATCTAAATGTTATTCCACCAAATGTTTTATCCCGGTTATCCTGTTTAGAAGAGCTACGGACAGGTAGCTATTCTGAATGGGAGGTGGAAAGGCTTAACAATGAAAGAAGTAATGCGAACCTTGATGAGTTGAAGCATTTGTCTCACCTGACTGCTTTGTATGTATGTATCAAAGATGCGAAGGCTCTACCAAGAGACTTTTCATTGTTCAAAAATCTGGCGAGGTACAGAATATGGATTACAAGTTATCCCTGGATTTTGGAACATAAATCGAAAAACACATCGCGAGAGATTTGCAGACAACTCCAGCTTCGAGACACCAATGCTAACATTTGTTTGAACGAGGGGAATATCATGCAATTGAAAGGAATTCAAGATCTGCGATTAGATGGATTGCTAGACATGAAGAATGTTCTATATGGGTTAGACAGAGAAGGTTTTCAACAATTGAAGTATCTTGAGGTTCAAAATAATCCTAACCTCTTGAGGTTCATTGATTCGACGGAGAGTGTCACTCCTAAAATCTTCCCTCTTTTGGAGTCATTATCTCTTAGACGTCTCATAAATATGGAGAAAATATGTCATGGACAACTCACAGCAGATTGTTTTGGCAAATTAAGGGACATAAATATTGTCAGCTGTGATAAAATAAAAAACATATTTCCATTCTCTATTGCTGCAGGACTTCAACAACTTCAATCAATTCATGTGTCCCAATGCCAGAACGTGAAAGAGATTTTTACTATTGAAAGCGAAAATGAAACCAACAACAATAGTGAAGTGGTTGAAATTCTTGAATTTGGTCAACTACGCTCACTTGAACTCAATAATCTTTCAAACCTTAGCAGCTTCTGCTCAAGTCCGTCACAACAGAGAGGAGAAGGTTCGAATGAAATCATTTTGGCGGATGAAATCAATGTTCCTGCAGATACATTTTTCGAGGAGAAGGTTAGTTATCTTATTCTTTTGTGTCTATTATATTTGCTCTTTATAATTGGTATTATTATTATTTGTTAACAAATATAGTCAAATACATTCTTAAAAAAAATAATCTTTAAGTCTTCTAAATTTCAAGACATGCTTGTTCTAACTAGTATATATGTTTTGTTTTCTCTTCTCAAATTAGTACGGAATAAAGTTTCAATAATATTATTCATCTCAAAGTTTTCATCCTAATATTTTTTGTCACACCCCAATAAACCTGGAATGTGACCGGCAGAGAAATAGGTAAATCCTGACCCCCTTAAGCCTCATACATCATGCATCTTATACAAATACTCATTATGACCTGTTATATACAGGATCATACAACCACCATAAACATAATACAAGACAATTTATAACATGGATGGAGTCTATCCATTCCATTTCAAGAAAGGGCTTCGTGCCCGTTAAACATACATATAACCATAATGCATATACATGTATGTACAAATAACGACAAATATACATGACCAAGTCACCAAATATACATTAAGGGCTAATCCCTAATTAACTATATACATACCCAAAACCATACCTTAGTGATTGCATGCCAATACCTTGGTGCATTGGAGTGTCCTTTGAGCCTAACATCTTGTACATCAAAAAGCCCTAAAAAACTGGGGTGAGAGAGGGGATAAATCTAGGAAGACCTAGTGAGAGGAATACATCCATATACATGTATAACTGTATATAGCTAAAGAAAAAGTATTTGGTAAAATCATTCATTCATCTATCTATGCATACACATATACTTTTGTAATTAAATCAAGCGAATACGTTTCTTTCTGGTCCATGTCCAGTGCTACACACTTAACCGGACAGAAGACCAATCATATCTAGATTCATGTATCAATATGGGGCACACACGTACACATACGCATGCAATCACAACACAAGAATGTACTCCATCTACTATATACATATCCAAACATAGTAGGCCTCCTCTTGGCCTTTATTCCCATTCAACACATCAACGCTTCCCAAATTTCTATAGCGCATACATGTTGTAAGCATACGTATTTATAGATATCCAAGTTAAAGTTCATAACACACTATAAACGTATTTGTAGAGAGTCATCCACAAGCACATTTATTTCTACATATCTATATGTACTTCTACCTCATGTTGTATACATACGAGTCACAACATACATCATGCAAACATTTCATAAGAAAATATACGTACATATGTATACATTTTGATTTAAAGCATAAAGTTAATACATATATTCCACTCACAATATGTTGAGGAAAAGCGAAAACACACTCGAGTCAATGAGTGCTAGGTGGTGGTGGCTCCCTCCAAGTGTCTACAATGCAATAGTAGTACAAATGTTAGAAAATTGATATTTTGTATGTGACAAGATAAACTAACGCAGCTAGTGTCCCCAACGCTTAACTCTTCAAAGTCTATACCTATGTAGCTATCTCTAATCCGCATTATATGTATGACTTCACATGATTTAATACACTCAAGTTTACTAAATCGAGCATAAAACAAAGAATTTCATAAGTTTAATAACTTATAGCCATAACATCATGCAAACTAGGTAATCACTATAATAATGAAGCAGGAAAACTCACCCAAGTGTCCATTTACACTTTAAATGCTTCAGTTTCGAAAAAACTCAAAAATTCCAAAATGCGAACAGTGTTCCAAACGTTTCTCCCGAACTATCCTTTGGTTGAATTAATGAAATGAAACCTGTGACGTGTAGTTTACATTAAGGGCAAGTGATTTATGGCAAAATACAGAAGTTTAATCGGTTGAAAAATGAGAAATCAAGAGAAAACGAAGGAAAAGCCCTTGTGTTCTTTCTGCCTGGAACCGACGAGAAAGATGGAGGCTTTTGTTGGGGAAATAACATGTAATGAGTGTATACTTGCTTAAATTATGTAAAGGGAGTTGGAAAAGTTGTGTTTACCCCTGATTTCTTGGCCAACTCTCTCCTTTTATTATTCTATATAGACCAACCAACTTCAAACCTTCGATTCTCTCTCATCCCAGATCCAAATTCCATTCCGTTTTTTCTGTGAAATCTTTATTTCGTTCTCTTTCCATAGAAACAAACCGCTCATCAAATAGACTTCCCGATCAATGGGAATTTGCAATTATTGCATAGGTGCGCAGCTGCACCTTAAGAGAACTTTTCTGGAACTTACCCTAATTTTTTTTTTAAATCTAGTCCACTTACCTACTAATACGAATGCAATATAAATAACATGATTTAAACCCGAACATGCATTTTATAAAGAGACAAAAATACCTTTGTACAAAGAATGATGAAATTATTCTCCGATTTAAAATATGACGGTTTTCTTGCTTTATCCTAGTTATTGTAACCCATTTAAATAGCCTTGACGCCTATGGAAACATAGGATATCACATTTTTTCCAAATGAGGTGGTAGGTGAATTGGCATGCATTTATTGAATGGTAAATTTTTATAATTTTTAAAACTAATTATTGCATCCTTCTATTATTCAATGAATGCAAGTGTTTGCTACGTAACGGGCGTGTGAAAATCAATCGAGTTAATAATGCTAATACTAGAGTGTCTAATAAGCAATCTTTTATATCAGTTAATCCTATTCTAATTCGAAAATATACTAGGGTACCTAAGCTCCTAAAAGATATAGATTTCTCAATGAACAAGATTATAAGTCTTATCTCGTGGGAGGCGGATCATGATGATGATCGAAAAACTTATGAAGAAACTATTTTGAATAAAGATTCAGGAAAATGGTTAGATGTAGTAAATTCTAAAATAGAATCGATACATATTAACCAAGTTTAGATACTTATTGATCTTCTAGAGGGAATTGTTTATATTGACTATGAATGGATCTTCAAGAGGAAGATTGGTAAGAATGAATAGGTTGAGACCTACAAAGTTTGACTTGTTATAAAAGGTTATATTCAGACATAAGGATTAGATTATGAGGAGACTTTTTCGCTCATAACTATAATTAAGTCTATCATAATTATGCTAGTCATAATTTTATACTATTATTATAAAATTTGACAAATGGATGTCAAGATATCAAGACAGTGTTTTTTAATATTTCATTAAGTAAAATTTTCTTATGAAACAGTCCGTTGGTTTTATATCTTTACTAAGCCAAATAAGATATACAAGTTCGGTTGATCTATTTATGAATTAAATCAAGCCTCTAAAAGTTGAAACATTTGATTTGATGAGATAATTAAATCATTTAGTTTTATCAAGAATCCAGATGAAACTTGTGTTTATAAATGGATTAAGAATCATGCCATCGTATTTCTGATATTATATGTAGATAACATATTATTGATAGATAACGACGTTGGCATGATGACAGAAGTGAAAATCTGATTATCCAAAACCTTCTTCATGAAAGATTTAACAGATATGACTTATGTCCTTGGTATTCATATTTGTAGAGAGCGAGCGAAAAAGATAATTAGATTATCCTAAAAATTGTATATAGAAAATATGCTGAAAAGATTCAATATAAAGAACTCTAAGAGAGATCTCTTACTCTTCAATCATAGTCTTCATCTTTCAAAAGATATATATCTAAAAACCGATGAAGAGCTACAATGGATGTGTAATATGCCTTATAATTTAGTTATAGGTAGTTTAATATACGCTATATATGTACAAGACCTAATATAGCTTATAATGTAAGTGTTTCTAGCAAATATTAGGTCAATCCTAGGGAAAAGCATTAATCGATAGTGAAATCAATTTTTAAGTATTTGAGAAAGATTAAGAATTTGATTTTGAGTTATAGATCTAAAGAGCTGAACATCCACGGATACTTAAACTCAGATTTTTAATTAAATATAAATGATAAAAAATCTACATCTAGATTTATATTTTTGTGTAATAGAAGGATTATAAGTTGAAAGAGTTTCAAATAGACAACAATTGCTAACTCCATTATAGAAACTGAATATATTACTGTTTCAAAAACTACAAAAAGAGACTGTTTTGATGTGAAAGTTTATATCTGAACTTGGGATAGTTTCTGACATTGTTTATTCAATAAACATATTCTATGACAATACTGAAATTATTGCACAAACAAAGGAACTGAGATCATATCAAAAATCTGAATATATTCAGCGATAATATTATATTTTGAAAAAATTTATTGATGCTAGATAGATTATAATTCTAATGCAATAGCTAATGATTTTAATGCAAATAGGAGTTTGTTGATATTTATGTCCTAGAAACCATTCGTGTTATCGATTTTAGGGTATTTTGTATTTATCATTATTTATATATATTGTACATATAATTAATAAAGAATTATTTCTTTTTCATGTGTATGTTTTTTCTTTTCTTTGATCATACTTATGAACAAAATATGCATATAAGTGTCTAGATAATAATGATTATTAAATTAGTTTCCTATGGATATAGTATCGACTAAGCACTGATATCATATAGTAAGTGTACTGAATATCTCCGATGAATATCATGAGATGATATTATTATGGGTAACAATGAGAGTCATGTCATTAAAAATTAATATAAATTAATAGTTAGTGAACTATTTTTCAAACATAACCAAAGAAGTAATGAATAACACAGAATTTATACAGTCAATGATTCATTATTTAATTGTACTAATATACGAAGTAATTTTTTAACCTAAGATATCGTAGTCATCATCCGATATAGATGCATGTGGTTCATATAATATATATATGCAATACTAATTATGTTTTATACACAAAAGTTGATTTGATCATATATTATTTATATTGAGATGAGAATGATTATCACGATAGGATCCATCGACTTAATACACAAGATTTTGAGGTTTGTTGACTCGATTTGGATTTGAGTTCTCAATTGGACATCAGTAAATGCCTAAAATCTAAAACCCTGGCCAAGGAACACTGAAAGTCATAAGAAAGAGTTAGTTATGACAAGTTTAGTACGTATTAACAAATGGTCTATAAAGATACTGAGTGTAGAGTTTAACATTCTGTGAACCCTTACTTAATTGGAATTGGACAACAGAGGAATATAACTCATACGATAAGTACAATCAAAAGTAAAACAATTCGATGAAAATATTTTTCATTGTGATTTAAGGATTACGGTATATTACTAGATATTAATCATAGTCCTTAAGCATTTGAAGAGTTTGAAATAGTACCAATAAGTTTGATTCTATCTCACGGCTAACGCATGGTGAACCCAAGATGTCATATTAATAGCCTTGTACATAGATTTGCTATAAGAGATAATAAATATTATCCGCAAGAGAGTTAGCATTTTCGAAGATAATATTTGATCAAAATGTAAAAACGATTGATATTTTAAATAGCTTAACGGACAATCGAGAGCAAAAATGCCTAAGTATTAAGGGGTCTATTAGTAACTTAATGTAAATTACAAAATTCCATTAATATTATTGAATATTAATGGACATAGATATAATTTTATAAAGCTTATTTGACAAGCCTTATATAAGAATAGAATTAAAGAGTTTAATTAAAGGCATACTTGTCAGATTGATAATGTCTATATATAGGCTTGTTTTTTACTAAAATAATGCATAGTAATCAAAAATAAAAAAAAAAAAGCTTTCATATCTCTCTTATTCTCATGGCCAAGTGTAATCCAAGCTAGGGTGGTATTTTCTTTTGTAGATTTCATCCATTTGAAATTATACAATCTTCAAGTATCAAGGTTAGTGAAAAAGTTCGTTAACTTGCTTGTTTTATGCTTTTGAGGCACGAAAAATTTAAAGGCATGATTAAAGATTAGAAAGCTTAGATTAATCAATTTACAAGCATACTTATTAATTAAACACACCATCAAACTCAAATTCTTGCTGGTTTTGCTCTTTACGTTGCATATATATTTAAATTCCTTAACTCATCATGGTACTTTTTGACTTGGCTTATAAAATCTTACCAAAAATGATCCATTTCTTGAAAATTTTTCAATATTTATTACTATACACAAACAAACAACAAAAATATAAATGTATTAACAAAAACACTTAAAACTAAACAAAATCTTAGTCAAAGAATAAGGGATAAAATCATTCATCAGCAAACCACATTATTTAGGTGTATTTTGATATGAAAAATTTGGGATGAGTAGCATTTTTCATAGAATTATTAGACTGAACTTCATGTTTATGTAAAAGCTAAATGCTTGTAGAACTAAGAGGAAAGATTTATATTTCATATAATTTGTCAATCTTCAGAAATTATTAATTCTTTAATTTGTATGGAAGTTAAAAGAAGATTTCAACAAGATGTTGATTTGTGAGCAGGTTGTGTTACCGAACATGGAGATTTTGGTACTGTGCCAAATAAATGTTGAAAGGATTTGGCAAAACCAACTTGCTGCCAAGTCTTGTGGCATTCAAAATTTAACAAGGTTGATGGTAAATGACTGTTGTTATTTAACATGTCTATTCTCGTCTTCTATTGCTAATGGTTTTGTTCAACTCCAACGACTTGACATATCCAAATGCCTGCTCTTGGAAGAGATAGTAGTTGCTGATGACAGATTGATAGAAGAAGAAAGGAAGAACATAGTGTTCCCTCGATTAGAACGTCTAAGGATGAAAAGTCTTAAAAATCTCACAAAATTCTGCAGTGGCGATTGTATTGAATTTCCATCCTTGAAAGAATTGAAGATAAAGAAATGTCCTGAATTCAAGGGGTTCACAGTGCAAAATATGAACACGGACTTGACACAGATTTCTTTGTTCAATGAAAAGGTACACAAGGATAGACTTCAAGTGATTCTTTCATTTTTAAATTTTTTATTCTTCTTTCAAATAAATTTTTATAAATTTTGTGTTATGAATATTGTAATTATAGCAATTAGTCTTAGTAAAAAGTGATAATTTCAAATTATAAATAATTAATTAGACTTAGTAAAAAGTGATAGCAATTAGACTTATCAAGAATTAAACATTATTGATCATTTAATGTTGGTTCGATTGATTGTTTTCCTTTCAATTTAACTCAGGATTCCAATTTAAAAGATTTAGGGCTTTAGTTGTGTCAGACCTGTCATCAATTCATCATTTGATTATTTTCTTATCGAGTTAAAATTATTTAGTGACAAGGAACATCTTACTCTCTATTGCCTTTTTTCTGATTGATCACCAGGTTTTTCCGAATTTAATAGAGTTAAGTATAGAAGGAAAGAGCATATCAACAATGATGCACCAGTTTCCCGAAGATCTCCATTGTAAACTTAAATTTGTCCATTTCAAAGTTGATGAGTCAACTGATCTTTTATCACTTGACTTACTCAAGAGACTTCGCAGAATCAGAATGCTGAAAATAGCAGGAAATGATCAGTATATATTTCCGGCTAAAGACGTTGAAAATGGGATATCGGCTTGGATAACGTATCTAAATAAATGTTCCCATTTGAAGCACATTTTGAAAGAAGAGACTAATATGGATCATTTGGTTTATCTAGAGATAGGGGCCTGTGACAATTTGGTTGATCTAGTGCCATCCTCAACATCCTTTCAAAATCTTACAACTTTGAAATTAAGCTATTGTGATGGATTGACAAACATAATAACATCTTCAACAGCAAAGAGTCTGGTGAAGCTAAGAATAATGCATTTCTTTGAATGCAATATGATTACAGAAATAGTGGCTGCAGATGAGGGAGATGCAACAAAAGATCATGAAGTTGTTTTCAGAAAATTGAAGAAGTTGTCTCTAAGTTGCTTAAAAAGTCTCACAAGTTTCTGCCTTGGCAATTGCACCTTCAATTTTCCATCATTGGAAGATCTAAGGGTGATTAAATGCCCCAAGATGAATATTTTCTGTGCAGGAGGAATCAACGCACCAAACTTAGAGAAAGTAAACCAAGACTGGCATGATGAAGCTGGTTGTTGGAAAGGTGACATTAATTCAACCATACAACAGTTACATCAAAAAATGGTACGCATTAATTTACTAAATCATGGAACAGAGATATAGAATATTTCATTCATAATTAAATGTACAACCAAAAGAAAGTTTGGTAATCAATCCCGTTACTTTTGAAATGTTGCCACTCCTTTGTGGCATAAGGAGTGAAATTTTTGTTTTGGTTCCACAACAGCATAATATAAATATCATATCACAAATTTTATACTAAGCATTGCTTAAATCTGAAAAATTTATGCATTACCTAATTTGCATGGGGTCAATGGTAAAAACTACGAAGAAGATGAAGAAGGGTCTAGCACAGGGAATGATGATGAGTTAAACGACAACGTAGAAGATGTTGAAGGCAATGGTATTATGGTAAGACAATTTCTCTGACTACGTTATTCCTATCGGATTAATTTAAGCTAAGTATAGTTTGAATCTGACTAGTTTATCCGTTACCTAATGTGGGTTATTGATAAATATTAGGTAGAGATTGAAGAAGAATGTGATCTGTATGCAGAAAGTCTGGAGTTTTAAAAGAGGAACAGACCAACCGTCCCCGCAGCGTGTGAAATAAATCCATTTTTCTGTATAAAATCAGAATGTGAGAGAGACACTGTTTCTATATGTTGATTTTTCTGCTTTGGCTTTGTTTGAATATTGCAATAATGGATTTCAGGTGTTTTATTTTTCTGTTTTTTTGGATATTTAATGATATTGTGATGGAGTTTGATTGTATACAAACTTTGTTACTAAATAACTTAGTCCGTAAGAGAATTTGATGTATGCCATGAACTTCATAATGGTAATCGAAGAACAACTTTTGTAATCACAAATTAATTTTTCAATTAATCTATAATTTCGAAACTTTTGAGGAGATTTACACAGTTAATTAAATTTTCTTGATTTATTATTTAATTTCTAATTTTGATTTTTTTTCATTTATTATATAATAATAATTTAAATATGCCTAACTCAATAATTTCAAATTATCTAGTATTATAAAAAAAAAATGCAAACTCTACTTATCATTTTATCTATTTTCTTACTAAAAATTTAGAATGTTTTTGAAATTTTGTTTCAAAATATATCTTAACATTTTCACTTCATCATATTTTTATATCATTTTGGGGTTAATTTCTTGAGTTGCAATTAAAAAAAAAAATTATGAAGTGTTATTGATGTATTAAGTGCTTCCTTGTACATAACAGGCTTCAAAATTATTGACAAAATGCAATAAATTTGTAGTTGATTAAATAAGTATCTATTTAATTTAAAAAATAAATTTATCTGTTGGAATAAAATTTGGGCTAAAAAATTCTCTGGCCCAGGCAAAACTCCAGCAGGAACTGGTCCAAAAACGATAATTTATCCGATCAGACCTAGGCTTCCAAAAACCTGGGCAGGATGTTCCCCAATTGAGAAAGAATTATAGTAGCTCAAAGCTCTAATAAATTTCTTCAAGTTGTCTTGTTTATTGAGTAATATTAATTGAGATGGACAATCCTTTTATATTTCTTTTTCTTTTTATCTTCTTTCATATTTCGTTTTCTCTTCCTACATTCTTTCTAGACGACTGCTTCTGTGTTGAATAAAATTCAATCATTTCAGCAACAATAATAGTAAATCTTTTAAAGACATGAAATCATCTTTAAAAAAAAGAAGCAAATTCAAATAAAATATTTATCTTTATTTTAATAGGATAAAGATAAAAAGAAAAAAATTTAAAGTGACAAATATATAAGAAAAATGACAATTTATTTATTTTATATTATAAAATTAAGAAATTATATATATTTGTATTAAAAATTAATTGTAATATCCTGTAGCTCGATTCAGGGGTATTTTAGTAAATAGAAATAAATTAGGGGTATTTTGAAAATTTGAATATAGTTACTATAATAGTAACAGAATTGGTATTGGTTGGTATTGAATGAAAACTTGTAGCATCTAGATAATCATACCACAAACGTCATTCGAATTGGATAAATATTGAGAGAATTATGACATTTTTCGACTAAATAGGCAAAATCGAGGCTCGATTTTCAAAGCAACACTCCTGTAGCCAATTTGTTTTCTGGATGTTTTGAGATTGGTAAGATGGTTATAATGTGTAGAGTCCAACGCCGTAAACGGCTCTTAATTTGGATAAGAAATGATAAAATTATGACGTTTTTTGTGAAAAATCGAATGAAAAACAGTCAAATACGAGCGAAAACAGAAATTGATGATGCGAAAGATTTCCAAAGAAGAGGCTAAATATTTTGGTGATAAATTTTGGAGTGGAAAATAAAGTCTGCTATAGAGATAAACAGCGAAACAGAGGTCAGAATGCGAAATAGGATGAGAAATGACCGTTTTGCCCCCGAAGAGTAATTTTATCTCAAAATGATAAATTTACCCTTGAGATCTATATATACATACCTTTAGTTCTCATTTTCATTTGTGTAGGGCAGAGGAGGAGAAAGCAGAGAGGAGAGAGATAGTAGAGAGAGAAAATATATTTCGACTATAACTTCATGCACACACGTCGGATTGATGCACCGTTTACACCATTGAACTCGTGTCAACGAGGGAAACCAAATTTCGATCACATAATGTCAGAAAATTCATCAAAATAGTACCAATATTTCATTGTAGCTATGGTAAAATGTTGATTTTTTTTTCTTCTGTATTTCAACCTCCAAAATCGGATATTTTATCTCGTAAAGGGCGGATAAACTCCTGGTGAGTAGTTCTCACTATAAAACCTATGTTTTTTTTATGAATATAAGAGAATGATATAGATTGGTTTATGAGTTGATT
>JAVXUL010101359.1:0-19894 GCA_035590515.1 Trichilia minutiflora | reverse complement strand
ATAACTCTGTAACTTTCAGGTAGTACTCTTTATGTCAAGACAAGGAATGTAATTGTGCTTGACCCTTGTGCTACACAATTTCAAACTATAATGCGCTTTGGGATTGAACACCAGACCTCTAAATTCATCTTCCTCTCCGCCCCACTCGATCTGCCACTCTGAACTTCCACCCTCTCCTTAATTTCTTCGTTCTCTTGTTGAACTAATTCAACAGTCAAAAATTAACTATCAAAAATTTCCACTTGGACATAAAATTTAAAATCAATAGCGGGGAAGTAGATCTGCGTGGAATAATTAATTTAACCAGAGCGACGATAAACGAATGATAGAAGTTGTAATCTAAACGATCAACGAAATCCCATACCATCAAGATTTTTATACTTGAAAAGTAAGCAACATTGAGTACTCAGGTTGGTAAATCACTCTGTACGGTAAGCTTCCAATGGGAAGTAGTTCATTTCTAGCTTGTCGTTTTTGGTTGCCACCCACCTACTTTAACCCCCTTTTTTTTTTTCAGAAATATTAAAAAAAAATTATTTTAATAATATTGAAAAGAGAAAGGAGAGAGAGAAAGAGGTAAAGAAATATAGAAACGGTTAAAAATGCAGCGGAAATAACGTTGTCTTAGGCAGGGTTTCTTCCATCCGACAACCGTGAGGCAAGGGAAAAAAATATTGCAAAAATTTGAACCATGAATATTATTTCGTTAGGCAATCATTTTTTTATTATGATTATATTATATGTCTACTGGCTACTGCTGCTGATTGGACATCCTGCGTTCATTGCATGTGAGCGTCACCAACTTATAGTTGGGGTGTGGACTGCGAGTGAAATAAGAAAAGATTTTGCCAAACCGTCAGATTTTCCCTAATTTTTTACTCTCCGCAAAGTCATCTCCCGTGTTTTTTTTAATGCACAGTTTCAATTCCTCTAGGATTCTGGTCCGTCATTTTTCTTCGCTTGTCTCCGGCAGTGGCTTATACCTGTATCGTCAAATTTTGTACAATTTCATTGTTTCCCTTGTTAGATGAAATTAATGTTGTTTCTCTTCTCTTCTTCTCATAATCTCATCCATTTTGCTAATTCTAGTTATATATTCGCAGAAATGGGCGGGAATTCTTCTGCAGTTAATCTCACACTAATTTTATGTGCAATCATTCTATTAATAGCTTCCAATTCAGCTGTGCCCATTAAATCACATCAGACAAGAAGCATAACCACAACTTATGTCACATACTCCACTGCCATTCTGCCTAAATATCAGCTTATACCGTAGACTAACTAATATTGCAGGGGTTCTTTCCCAATGACTTCATCTATGTTTTAAGTCTTTGAGGTAAAGCACAAAGAACACAACTAATTTCACCCATCCTCTAACACATCTCTTTCCGAATGTACTGTGGTGGTTGACCCTGAATTGCTGGAGATGGACATAGATGGAGTTGGCCCAGTGATTGTCAAGGAAGAAGAAACCAGTGAGTTTTGAGTGACAGAGGAGCTACGAAGAGATGGTTCGGATGAATTAGGAGCCTTTTCCTGAGATGCATGCATGTTCACTTTAATCCTGCATTTGCAAGATAGAATATTAGGTTATAATTCTCTGGATTCATGAGATGAGTCCCCATATGGTTCAACATCAGCAGGATGAACACTCGACATAGCATTGTTTGCAATAGTTAGAGTAGAACAAATTGGAGGGTGGCACAGCAGAACTTTTCATCTTTTATAGCAATGAACTTAATTTGTAATGGAGAACAATCCAATTAACAAGCGGGTTCAGCATATAACATTTCAAGGAAATAAAACCAAAGGGAGAATATAAAAGATTTACCTGTTGTGGATGTTGACATACTCATCAGTTTCATCCAGTATCTCCTCCTAACATAAACAATTTGGAAATATACATCAGCCGAGACAATTAACATTTTACAATCACCATTCACAAAAATATCACTCAAGTACACTGCCCGTGCACCTTTGCAGTAGGGAAGTGGAGGGAACAAACTGTGAGTAAACCTATACGAAATCCTAGACATGGGTTGTTCCATGACCTCCCCATGAATGCCTGGTCCGAACAAGCTATTGACTTATGTTTACCTGAAGAAGTTCTTCAATGACGTCCTCCATGGTAATAACACCTACAACTTCCTCATTAGACTGAAACTCTGGCAGAGGACTATTCTCCATGTCCAAAATGCAAAACGAACAACCTCTGTGTCGCTTCTTACAGGCAGGAGTAGCTGGGGGACTTTTCTTTATCTGTTTAGCATCTTGTGACTCTAATTTATTCCCCAAGTTGTGGGCAGTAGTATCCTCTGTATCAACTGAGAATTCAATTGGACAGTAAATTTAGTCCAAGGAAAACAGATCAGGCAATAAAACCATTTTGCACTGGCAATAAACAATAACTTGTAACAAAAGCAGCATTACCAGAAGAAGAACAATCAAATGGGCTGGGGGTTTCTCTGTTGATGCAATTGAAAATGCATAATTTGGTAGTACCAGAAATGACAAGTTTCAGGAATAAATATGGTGACAACAACAAAATAAGGTTCAAAGCAACAGTCAGTTGCAAGGTTTTCTAAAAATTTTGGAACCATTTGATAATTTTTTCTTGCTTCTTTAGTTACAAACTAAATTGGATAAAAGTTGAATGTCGGCTAAGAAATTCCAAAACAAGGGCATCACTACGAGTATAACGATATCAGATGATGAGTCAAGGATAAAAAACTGATATTGAATTTTCCAATGCTAACCCAAATCATATAATGTGCTATTAAAAATATATGGCAGAAAAAATTAGAAGAATCCTTTTCCTACTACATAAATCCTCACCTTTTTTCGGTGATTTCTGAGGTTGTCCTCTTGGCTGCTTACAGTTGTCCTTAAACTGTTCACCCTCTTTTTTGTCATTTAGATCCTTATATACAACAGCGATGTGGCTATGACCTTTCTGAAATTCATTTAGAATATCATACAGAGGCATGTCTTCCAACACCCTGTAGGAAGAATAGATAAGAAAAACAGAAAAAATTTGAACCTCCAGATATAGGTCTTTACTCACCTGAAGAAAGAAAAATAAAAATGAAACATAGTGGTACCTAGGTATTTTCCTTATGATCATTTTTCTCAGGGAAACTGAATCCCTGTGATCAACTGTTAAAAGATTTTTAACCTGCCGACAATAGAGATGGAAGTGGAACTAATGAGTTCAGGTGATACCAGGAAAATCATAAAACCTATTTTGTTTAAATTTATGTTACAGATGCATTTATGGTTTGAAATTCGATCAAGTCTACCAAAAAAATATGTTTTGACGGTAACCACAAATGAGTTATTAATAAATTATTTCCTGTGAATACCAACATAAATAGTAACTAAATAAACAATGACAAACAATTTGAATTATAAGAACAAAAGAATTAAGAAAGGAACTAAGAAAAAGATAAAGCAAGAGAAGAGAAAAGAAAACTCTAGGCATCCATATCTTCAGTAATATACAAATAATTCCACATACTATTTGTTTACTCTATCTTATTCCAAAATTACATGGGTGTCTAATTTATACAGTGATGTCCTCTGACAACATATACACAACATCTTCATGACTATGAAAAACAAACAGCAGTAAAACAAGACTTCTAATAACATTTTCTATCAACCAAAGGAAATGAGATCATGTGAACATGGACTATAACCAAAGTACTTGAGAAACGAATGTGAAGCATCCTTTGCTATCAATAATCGACAAAACATAATACTGTAGGAAAAAAAATTACCAGAACTAGGCCAATTATATTTGATGAATTTCCAGAATAGATAGGAACTCTACTATGACCCATGGCCATGATTGCATTTAAGGTCTCCCTGTATTACAAAGAAAGAGAGTTAGACATACGAAGAACACATAATATTCGAAAACAATGCATGGGAATTCAAAAACGCACAAATTAAGAGTTGCATCCAGATCAAGAGAAAATGCCTTCGATATGGGAGTCATGGCATCTTTGGCAGTCTTCTCAGTCAACTCAAGAGCTCCAGCAATGATAGTAGTCTCATCATGAGTTAGATCCCCACCTTTCCCAGCCTAAAGAAAGTATGAACGTACACAAACCATAAGAAAATTTGGCCCAGAAAATTACAGCAACAAATATAAGCTATAGGTCGATGATCGATTTCTCTTCCGAAATAACTTGCATAAAGTCTGAGTAAAAGACAGGTTGATCTGAACCTGCCTAATTCAAGCTAAGCTGAATTAAATTAAAAAAAAAAAGAAAGAAAGGAAAAAAGAAGAAGAGAGGCTATGAATGTTAACTTTAGTACCTCATTGCCATGAAAATCTACAAAAGTCTTTAGTTCTGCCCTCCGTAAAAGAACTGCATGCCCCTTACCCAGCATCCAATCTAAAACCTGCGATTTATAGAAGCATTTACAAGGGGAAATAACACAGGATACTCAACATTTAAATTTCATAGCAAATGTAATTTCCCAAACAAATAAGTGGGCAATTCAACTTAAACAAAGTACAAATATTATCAATCCATGAATCATACCTTACTAATTGGATAAGATAAAGGGTAGAACAACCAAAGAAGAACACGGACAATGGGTGCCATTGTTGCTCCAACATGCAAGCCATAACGAGTGCAGACTGCTTGTGGTAGTATCTATACCCAAAAAATAAGTCAGAATACCTCAGCGGGGGGACAGCATTACAAAGAAAGGATAACTTATTGAGTTTTAAAATAAATAACCTCTCCAAACATAAGAATTAGAGTCACTGATATCAAGATTGCAGCCCATGGAGGAACAAGCCTATCCAAGAATATAGGAAGAGCCTACAAGAAAAAAAAAAATGGATAATCGAAACAATTATCAAAATTGAGAAATCAGAGATGTTTGTCACTTGAAACCAACATTGAATCACATTATTACCTCCATTGCAAGAGAGTTTCCAATCAAAAGAGTACATAGCAGAAGATGCTGATTCTTTACCACAGGAAATATCTTAGCTGTAAATAGCAACATAAATCATAGCTCAGATTGTCATAAGTTAGAACAGCAATCATGCACAAAATTTTCATATTAAGTTAGAGCCACAATCATGAACAATATCTACAAATTAACAGGGTCTCAAAAGTTGACCCACAACGAAGTCTATTCTAGAACCCTCACTCCCCAAATAGGACGTTCTGAAAACTAGAATATGCTACTACATATGCAACAAAAATTTTGCCTTACAAATGATAAAGATCCTAATTAAATGATTGAAAGCAGGGATCTTTTCAGATTGATAATTCCATTTAAGTCCGTATTAAATAACCAAAGGAGAAAATTTAGGAAATATACAGAAGTAATAAGGAAAAAGGGAAACATTGAGGCTAATTAATTTAGGACAAGGCACTTTATATCCATTGGTAACTTATAATTCTTAAAATAACCCCCAATTTCTAACGAAATATTATAACCAGTTTATTTAAGGACCCAATTTTTAGGAATGTCAAAAAATTTATGCTGTAAGTATTTATATTTCAATATTTTGAAAATTCCTAACTTATAAGAAGAGCCCACCAAAATAAAACCATTTATGTTTACAAGTTTAAAAGTAATTTATAAAAAGACCCATCAAAATAATTAACACAGAGTTGGCTATTATATTAATAAATATTATTGTAAGTATAAATTAGAGTGAAACTTGTTTTGATACTTATCATTTTCCAAAAATATTTTCTTAGTCATATTATCCAAAATTAATCACCTACTGAACATTAAAATTATCACATAATTCTTTCTACAATTTCACAATTCACTACAAAAAAAATCTCAAAAATAGTAATCTAATTTTAACCGTTCATATTCTCTGCATACAGAACCTTTTTCTACGTAAAATAGTTAACAAAAATTTCCGAGAATACAAATTTAATGAATAATCTTGCTTACCAAACAGTTAGGAGAATAAATTTTTTAGGTATATAGTTTTTATAAAATAATTATCTAAATTAATATTTTACAAGTGTCTTATTGCAAAACCTTCCCTAATTCCGTAGAATTTCTAGAACTGCCTCCGATTTCGTAGCCAATTAAATTTTGGCTTCCAATTGATCAAGAATTTCCAAATTAAGTTTCATTTCCTCAAAGTTTACATCGTAAATTCAAAGGGAAGAGGAAAAGACTACCGGCGTGAATCCGATCCTGAGGACGACCGGACTTCATGAGGACTTCCAGGTCGACAAGTCCCAAAGACATGAGACCAAGTGTTAACCCAGCCATCAAACCTGCGAAGCTCACCAGCGCAATTATTACCAGAATATACACCGAAAACGTGGTTCCACAGCATGGCACGTCCGACGACATCTTTCTCTATTCCTCGTGAAACAGAAAATTTGCAGGCCTGGTTAAGACCTGCTTTCCTGTTGCTTCGATGCCTTTTCACTTCAGCTCCCTCGATTGGATTAGAAGAAGACAACTTACCGTGTGCAATGTTTTCGCTTTATTGCCACAAGATTTTTTTTGCGTGTATACACTCATACCCAAAGACCAGGTCTATACAGACCCACTTGAACCCAATCTTTTGCCCACTTGATTAGGTATCTGGCCTGGAATTTCAAGTGCAATTGTGCAACTGTAACACTTTGACTTCCTTAAGTTTTGCCAACCTATTTCTTCTTATACTCGGCTGCAATTTTTTCACAATCTCAAGAATATAAATTATATTATCACGTGTTAGATATTTTCACAAAATTAAATAAAAATATTTATGTCAAATTTTTTTAATATTGTTATTAATTTTGTAGATTGAGAAAAAATAATATTATTAATTTTCTATTCCAATTAATGAGTTCCTTAATTTTTTTTTTTTTTGAGTTTCCAATTAAACACTCTGTTGCTGTCTCCTGGTTAAGATTTGCCGACATGAACTCTGAAACTGTGATTGCAGTGTGGAAGGGTTGAGCAGACTCTGATCAAGACCATCCACAACGTAATTTCATCGTTAATAGTAGTATCAAAATTGAGATTTTAAATAATAAAATTTATTAAAATTAGGATTTTAATAATAAAATAATTTTAATTTTATTAAAATTAAAAATAATAAAAATATTTAATCGATTTTATTAATTTATAAAAATATTTTAAAATTTTTATTATTTATATATTATTAAAAATTTTATTTTTATATTTTATTTTTACGTTTTAATTTTTTAAATAAAAAATAATTTTAATTAAATTACGATTTTAATAACCTTAATCTGCAACATCCCAATATCTTTTTTCTTGTACCCTCTTTTATTTCATAATAAATTTATTTAACACTTACGTATTTTTTAACTGATTTAAGCAACAAAATTATTATTTTTTTCATTTAATCATTTAGTTTGGGTTTTGAAATTTTTATTAATTTATTTTTATTGAAATTTGAGTTGCCAATTAAATTTAATGATTTTTCACATAGATTTTCCTTTATTCTCCTTTGTGATATGTATTTTTTTAAATTTTTTAATTTTTATTGTTTTAATAATAATTTATTTAGTAACAAACTCTCCAAGAAAGCATAGCCCATCATACACACAATTTTCCTTGCTTCGATGATGTCTTAATAAATAATGTTGGATGTAAACAATTTGGTATCAATCTACTATCACTTTTTTCTTCAACTTTTTCAATAATTTCAGTCTTGAAATTCTTGAGTAATGGTTGAATAAATTTTAGTCAGATTGTTGAGTTTGAGTTTTTTTTTTTTGAGATATTATATTTGTATTTCATTGAGAAGCTTTTTTTTCCTTTAAATTATAACTGAGTCAATCAAACTAGGAATTATGATTGTAAGGGGTGTGAATTGTCGATAAAAAATATAGAATTTGATTTTTACGTTTTGAGTTCAAATTTAATAACGTAATTTTTTGTAAGAATATGAGATAATTGGATGTTTATCCATCCTCTTTCAATTCAAAAAATGATATTATATCAGATGGAGTTTTTATATATAAAAAAACAAAACTAAGAATTTAGGGGTATAAATTTTTTGCATTTCTCTAATAACTATAGAGTGAATTTTTCAGTGAATGAATTTTATAATGCATGACTGAACTTTTCAAACATTTTATAAAAATGAAATATTATACCATAAGGTAAATAAATGTACTCATTGGTGTTGGTTTTTATATTTTAATACAGAAACAAGTAAAAGTACTTGGCACACTAATAAGGGGATAATCAAAGATTATTATTTTTGTTTTAATCTAAACTCATTGTTTATGGGTCCTCTTTATATTTTTGAGTTTGATCAAAACTATTCTAGAATGACCAAGTAATGACAGTATAAAAGAGAAATTATTGCAGATTGTGTTCCTCGTTGCAACACTGGTGCAGATAAATGACTAAGAAGAGAAAGAATGTACTGTTTTCATGTAAAGGGAAAAATAATTTCTGCAATAAACGTAAGTTTAATTACAGGTCAACTTGGATGGCATTTAGTTCCATAGGGGGGTAATTTTGCAAAATTAAAAACAATTTCTTTTTAAATATAAAAATTCAAAACCTAAGGGAAGTATGTGAAATACCCCGTCCAAACTCCCAATCCTTGCTTTTTCGGCGGCTGTATGTGGTTATAAATAGTAATTAAATATTACAATAAAAAGAATTAACGAACAAGGTGTACTTTTAGAAACTTTCCCTATTTATAAAAATTTATATAAATCTCTAGTATTACAATATTTTTAAATAAAAATCAATTATTTTACCTATATTATAAAAAATTACTCCTATTTAACATATAAAATAAAAATATTTTCTAAAGAGTGTTTTTAATGTGTTCTTAGTTTTTTGTAAATTTATTAATATTATGTTTTGTAAGCTAACAATTCTAATAAACAAATAATTTAAATAAAAAATAAATTTATTTTAAATATCACAATATATTTTTAATTAAAAAATTTATTTATTAAATTATTACCTCACAAGGAGAACAATAATTACAGGAATAAAAATAAATTATTTTAAATATTTTAATATTTTTAATCGATTAATTCACAGTCAAAGAAATAAAAACACGATAATTTTCACAAATCGAAGTAAAGGTTTCTGACAATACGCCTTCAGCGTAACTTATCTGCGTGAAATCCTGCGGATAAGGTTTGCGTTAGTTCAGTGGTTTGGTCCTGGGTCGTTGTTATTCCTCCGGTTCATGAATTTGTAATTAATGTCTCACCAGTGGCAGTTCAGCTTGTGGGAAGAAGGCTGGAATTGTTGACAACATCGGTTTAATGGCGTGGCTGACTTTTCTCCCGTTGGGAAGCTCGACCTCCACAAATATTTATTTTTTAATTTAAAATTTAAATAAATTTAAATAATATATTTAATTTTTTATCATAACATACCCATCCTTATATGTGCACGATAAATAAATATTCTAAATTATAAATAAATAATTTTTTACTATTTTCAAATTTATATTTAATAATTTATTCAAATTTTGTAGACTAAAATGAAAATTTTAAATATTAAAATTTTACTTTTAAAAAATCTAAATGACTGAAGATAAATTTTACACAAACTGAAGACGAAAACGGTACTCAAAATGATTCACAGTCTCGCTAAAAATGAAAGGTTTGTAGTCATGCTTAGATGCCTAACTCTGAATCCTGAGCTCGCCAGACTTCTGAGAGTCAGCTATGAAATGTAATAGGCGGGCATGTTATACACCTTACAACTCTTATTATTTTATCAAGCTCTCGTGTTCAAACATGTATCATACATACCAATATACAGTAGAATGACTCGTAACAAAACCCGCAATGTGCATGGATTCGTAATTTTGAACTTGCACGATGATCCTCCGGAACTTTTGAATCAACTACAATTATATGACACTCAGGGATGGATGGAATAGACAATGACAACTCGATAATAAATCTTTTACTTTTTAAATTATCAAGAAGAAATACCACCACGATAATAAAAGTTAAGAAGAATAGGCATCGTCGATGATTCAACAGTATAAATATTGCAATTGGTTCAGCAAATTGCAACTTTATTCCGAACCGGCGACTCCTGCTCCGCCCATTACATATTTGAATGCTTGATATAAGTGAAATAGAAGACTTCAATTCCAAATAAATCTCTAAATATCATAGCAATTGCTGTGTTATTTAAGACCACTCAATTGCCAAAGGGATATCGTCATTTACGAATCTTCCTATTGCAATTACCCTACCCACTTGTTACATCCTCCAGCCATCAGCCTTCTGTTACTGGGGTCGTTTGACGTGGATCTGAATAACACTTGCTATATGCAACCCAAAGAGAAGGACGCCCCAGGTCTTAAAATGGGCTGGCTGTTTATATTTTGCAACTAGGGCCACCCACATCTGATAACAAGTCTTTTCTAGTGGAAGCCATTCATTATTACCTTTTTCCATAATAGATTGGACGGGTTTAGAAAGGGACGTTTCAGTAATTGAACTTGTGGCACTCGTGGAGTATTCTGTTACATAACTTTTCATCAAAGAAGAGATGATGGATACGAATGAAGGATTTTCTCTAACGTTGGTTATGTGTGGCTCTCTTTTCTTATCTATAACTACAATTTCTACTACTTAAACCGTTTCTATTATATATAGAATGCATTATCTCCTTACTCCCTTCTTCTACTACTATTCAAATTTATTCACATTCAAGGATATGTCAGACCAAGAAAATGGCATGCCAGAAAACCCACAATGGCAGGAGCTTAAGCTTCCACAATTGTTATTTACGGACACTGTTCGACATCTCCATGAAACAATTGAGAATCAGTGGGATTATCTTCAACGGACAGCATGCCAAACTGCAGCAGGAAGAGCTCTGTGGACGCACGTAATTCATGACCCACTTGCAGACTTGCTTGCAGGAGAGACATATCTAAGAAACGTTCAGGAAAAGATAAAGAAAGATCGACTCAACAATGCCCGAGAAATCTCAGGGGTAATTCTTGCTATTAGAACCCTCTGGTTTGACTCACAAATTGAAGCTGCACTTAATTCTTTTAATAGCAGAGAAGCCCAGGTGGTTCTCCTTGGCGCAGGTTTGTGATCACCCATCCTAGGTTTTGACATGTTTTATCGGTATTATAAAATTAGTAGTAATGCAGTTGAAACCAGAGTCTAAGGGTCACCAAATTCATGTTGGACACAAACCAAAATATTGATAATTCAATCTAATTCATGCAACTTACGATCCGTCCAATCTTTGTAGTTATTACCATTGGTAAGAAAAGTTGTGGAAAAGACTTCCAATTGCATATTTTGTGCAGATAGCTTGCATGACTGCATCCCAGAGTCATGGTGTCTTCCAAAACGAAAACAGAACCGTCAATTCAGAAACAGGAGGATCACAATTATTGCCAATCAAATATTCAGTTGCATTTATAATGATCAAAACCTTAACATGTAAACAATAGAAACATGTTTTATTTGTAGGAATGGACACAAGGGCATACCGTTTAGGGTGCTTGGAGGAAAGTGACATCTTTGAAGTAGATTTTCAAGAAGTCTTGCAAGTGAAAACCACTCTCATACAGGCAGCAATAGAGTCCAGAGATGAACAGCAGCATCTAAGGTTGACAGCAAAATCACTAACCAGAGTAGCAGCAGACATCAGAGAGAATGATTGGCTTGAAAAGCTTCAGATATCAGGGTATAAGCCAGAGAAGAAAACAGTGTGGGTTTTAGAAGGTATCATCTACTACCTTTCACACACCCATGCCATGCAGGTGCTGAAGATCATAGCTGACAAGTGCGCCGTCATCCAAACCGTTCTTTTAGCAGATTTCATGAACAAACCGTCAACCACACTGTCCAATTCCATTTTCCATTTTTATAGTGATTGGCCCGATCACCTGCTGCCATCTCTAGGGTTTTCTCATGTCAAGCTTTCACAGATTGGTGATCCAGATGCTCATTTTGGTCTCATGCATGATCCATTAAATTTGTTCAACAAGCTCCGGAGGGTGCCCAGGTCTGTGCAAACTCACCCAGATGATGGAACACCATGCTGTAGACTGTATTTGGTGCAGGCTTCTGGTTCACCAAATCAAACAACTTCATAGGTTCTGGTTATATTGTAGAACCCAGGTATCAGCTGGTTCAGCTCACTATTAAAGGATAGATGTAGTGTCATTGTTTTAGCTTTGTCTAAGCATCAAAAACATACACAAATAACCAAACCATAAAACATTTGGACTGTGTGATGACTCTATAAGCAGGTCATACGACATGCATACACGAATACATCTAATGTTGTTTACTCCTTTGTCCTAAGCCCATATACTAAGCATCAGCATCCTTAATTTTTCCCGGTAAAAGAATCTAACATAATTTCTATTTCAAGTATAAAAGAGTTTCACATCACTTCTATTTGAAGTATAAAATTCAATTTTGCAAACTTATTTAACTTGAAACAACGAAACAGAAGGGTAACATCAATCACCCAACCATCAAAAAAAAGCTTTGAAACGGAAAATTGCTATGCTCAGTGTACACAATAAGAGTAAAGACTATAGCAAGATTCTTAGATAAGAAGAATGACACCTCTAAAAGTCTTTGTTTCTTGTGGCACTCAGAATTTTGGTTAAAAAAGAACCGAATCACAAAATGCATGGAAGCAGGTTGGAAAATGCAAAAATGAATTATAAAACAATACAGAATTATAAACTTAGATTACAGCACAGAGAGGAGGTTATCGGCCAATACCATTGATTGCAAGAATATCATTTTGGAAGATTTAACATAGACCAACTTCTTTCCCACAAAAGTACTACAACGCAGATATCTCGCTGCTATTAAAGAAAAAACAACCAGATAACAAGGAAACAAGGGGAAAGACAAATAACGGAAAGGGAAACAAAATATAGACCAACAAACATCAAGCTGAAATAGACATTTTTCAACATGTTTGATATCTTCTATGGTCCGAGTCCATAAAACAAAACCATCTCCAAAACCTGAAGGCAGAAATACACCAGATTGTTTAATTGCAGTAGAAAAATCATAAAGGTCAAACTTCAAGGCAATCCTTAATGCACTCCTCAAATTTGTTAAGGGTAGATATGGTACTCGTGAGTGCATCTGTCAATTTTTGTCTGCAATAAAGATTGAAAATAATTACTAGCAAAATAGAATGTAACGAACAAAAAAATTAATAAATAAATAACTGGAGAAAGAATGTAGATCAAATAATGAATGAGCACATGACCACCATTATATTAATTCAAGCGATAATGATCGAAGCAATTTATAAGTTGGCAAAGATTTTAAACATTATACAGAGACTGTCTCCCTGATACATACACCAAATTAATGGGAGCATGTAGTGTGAGAATAAACACAACTTAAGGCCACTGAAATTTTCCCAACCAGTTGTGCTATAAACAATATGGCAGCAGAATATGATGTTGTTGATGTCCATGCTTTATTTTGAATTCCCGATCCCAGTGTGCACAAAAAGATTCTACATAGCAAAATAGATTTTTCTCCACAATTTTACACAAATTATGCGTGCTATAAAATTCTATGCCTTCATAAACCTCTTGATTTTTCCTTTCTTTCATTGGGGCAACTAATTGTTAGAAAGTAAATATAGTTTTGGAGATGCCGCCAGTCACAAGCAAGTTTTCTTGCTCTTTCCTCATATTTCACTTAGGCAAATCAAGGTTCATTTGGCTACCATGCAGAATTCTGATGAGACAAGTTACAAGATTGCTAAGAAAGAAGATAAGATAGAGTCCGAGGTGGAATGTAAAGCATTTACTATGAATATGGATCAAACATTATGCTTCCAAGAAAAGGTAAATATTCTTCAGGAAAAAAGCTTCACCACATCCATATTCTAATAAGCTTGACATGATAGATATACCTTTTGGAAGATACTTGAAGATGAGTGTCACCAGCCAGCTCATTGAGAAAAGTAAAAGATCTACAACATAAGAAGCATTAGAGAGGAAAAAAGAACAAACAATCATTAGCAACCATAACCAAAATAAAATATCACAAATAAGCAGCTGTATTTGGATTTACACCGAGGTAAACCAGCAACTACCTTATAAGATCATTAAGTATAGCTTCAGCTTGCAATTTTGCAGGATCCTTTTTATCAAGCAGTGAAGAGGCGTTGTTCACAATCAAACGAAATGTGCAAACCTACCCATTACATGAATTAGAACAATAAAATCACAGCAGCTTCTGGTCAAATGTCATGAATCAGTTTCTATTCTCTAACATAAATCGGTTTCTTTTCATTTCTAAATTGCGTTTAACAAATAAAAAGCAATTAGATGATCCAAAATTTGACCACCTCTACCAACTAAGCAATTGTCATCTACTTAAATTTATGAAAGCCAACACAACAATAGCAGAAGTTGTAATGATTAAGCTAAAGTAAACGAAACCCTAATTTTTACAGAACGAAACTATATAAAAAAATACGAATTCCATCCATCAAAAAAGCAAACCTCAACCCCGGTTTTAGCTTGAAATGAAACCAATGAATTCCTCTCTTGCGGAACGCAATCTCTAGCTGCAGATCTCAACATCCTTTGAACCTCCTCCAAATCCTTCTCCGTGTAGTCAGATTCTTTGGACATTATTGAAAGCAGCCAAATTATATGATTAAAAATGGTAAATTAGAGAGAGAGTAATAGCACGAGATAGAATTTTACCGAGCAAAAGATACGCAGAGTTCAGACTCTGTCTTGAGGCATCGACTGGGGCCAACAGAAACTTGTAAGACTTCTTCTTTTGTTCTTTCAGCCAATCCTTTGGTCCTGCTGCGTAACAGACAAACAATTAGGTTTTCCAATAGTAAGATTCGGCGATTAATAAACGAAAAAGTGGTGCGTACATATTCCGATTGAAAAAGCATTGGCTGGATGAGGCTGAAAGATCGACGGCACTATAGATAGAATTGCAAGTAAAATAGTGTGTCTCCGAGAGATTTCAATTGGATAGCTGTTTTGATGTTTAGGTGAGAGATCATGTTTTAAAATTGACGGTTTTGGAGGGAACTGTGATAAGGCGGTGAGAGTGGAGGTTGAGGAGGAGATAAGACGCGGAGTAACTGGTACCATGGTTGCTAGGTGCTTTCACGCTTTGACTTCAAAAACAAATCCTTGCGGTCTTCTGACCGTTGAGGGAATCCAATTATTTTATTATATGTTTGTTTGTTTTTAAATTAGTTTATTACATTCGTAATTGGCTGATTAAAATTCGTCACTTTTTCGGTTATAAAATGATTTAAGCAATATATTAAAATGTCATACTTCTATTCCTTTTTCTTTCATAGTGTTTTTTCTTAAATTTTTTATCTAATTATAAATTTATATTTTGTTTTACTTGTTGTGAACATAATAAAGAAAAGCCTTAATCAAAAAAGCAAATATTATACATTCTATAATCAACATTCAAATAGAAACCTCGCTAGCCCAAAAAGAAGGAACAACGAGCTGTATCAGGAAACTGATTATTGAATTACAAACGATAGTATAAGGATGGTAGCAAGTTCCAATAATACGAAAATTTGCCCTAAATAAGGCTCACTTCTCCCGTGAAAACACACGTACGTATCTTTTCGTCAGTCGCCGGGGAAGTGAAAGCTATACCAATTTCAACTGCAAAAGGTCCATATTTTCCTTTGCTTCTGTTAAAAGTAATAGAACGCAGGGCATCTGAGCAATCATTTCCCTGAACTAGCCTGTAAAACCCCCTTATTTCAACTAGGTGTTCACTTGCATTGTCAAGCTTTTGATATAAAAAAACAAAATTCAACCATAAATGATATGCAAAACCCCAATTCAAGTTCCTTTAACTTTTAGTAGAGCATCTTTTCTTACCTTAAACACGTCACCTGTGACTCCGCTGTGTCTTTTCGAGCAGACTAACTTCCAATCTCTTGTCTGGCATTAAAACAGTATTGTATGAACCATTCAATTGGTTCTGAATTGTTAATATTTTAAAAATATCATTAAGAGTTTATGATATATTTAATGAATAAAGATACTATTTTTAATTATTTTTTATTAAACAAAAGGTATAACACTCATCTTTTGTGTTTTGAATACGGAGAAAGTTTGAAAAACGTCAAGGGCTCCAAAAATTAAATCACTCTTTCTCTTTAGTCAAAGACGACAGAGAGGTGAAAGCCTGATGTTTTGTTTTTAATTTTTAAAATGAGAAAAATCTTAGAAAAATAATAAATTTAATTTTTTATATACTATCTATTATAATTACTAAAATATCTATGATTTTAAAATTAATGACATTCATATTTAAATTTGTCAAATAAATTTTATAATAGTAATACATAGAAATAATAAATTTATCCTTAATTAAATAATTTAATATCAAATTTATCTTAAAATCGATCAAATTAATTTTGATCAATTTTAATTAATCTTATTTATTTTTTAAAATATTAAAAAAATATTATAACTTATTTTAAATTATAAACAAATTCATTTCTTAAATTTTCGAAATCGTTACATTATGATCTTTTGGGTTCACCATGATGTTAGTCGTGAGTCAAAATCAATTTAATTAATTTCGTTTTGAATCCTTTGATTATTCAACGACTATGAATAACATCTAATAATATATCATAGTCTCTAAACTAAAATGAAGAAATCTTCATCGAACCTATAAAACCCGATTGTATGTTTTTTTTGTGTAATATCCTTCCATCGTCTAATCCCGATTAAGTTAGGGCTTATAGAAAATTAAAACTCTAAACCCAATATCTATTTTAAATCATCAGTCACTACACTCTAAACTTGTCACTATAAACTCTTTCTATGATTTAGGAGTTCCCTGTTCAGGGGTATTATGGTTTCAACTGTTTACTGATATCCAATTGAGAACCCAAATTCGAATCAAGTCAATGATAACTCGAATCCTTTATGTCGAGTCGACGGATACCATTTTGACAATTATTCGTATCCTGATATAAACAACGCATAATTAAATCAGCTTTTTATACAAGACATTGTTAATCTTGTATTTATATACTATATAAGTCATGTGCATCTATATCAAATAACGATTATGACATCTCGAGTTAAAGAAGTATGTCGCACATTGGTATAATCAAATGATGAATCATTAACTATATATATTCTGTTTGATTCATTATTTTTTCGATCACGTTCAAAAAACAGTTTTTTAACTATTAATCTATACTAATTTACTAATGACATAAATTCTCATAATATTTATCGAAGATATTCAATATATTTACTATACGATATCGATACCTAATTGATATTGTATATATAAAAAATAACTCAAGGTAATTTGATTATCAAGATATTCGGTATATGTACTCTATTTATTAATATAATAAAAATATGTACTCTATTTATTAATATAATAGAAAGAGAAAACATGATCTATATATATATATATATATAAATCAAATATTTTTCTTAAATGCCAAGATCAAATATTTTTCTTAAATGTCAAGAATCATTATTGAGAGATTTGATTGATTTAAAAAAAAACAAAAAAAAGGCAAGAATCACAAGAGAAAAAGGAAAATAATCAAGAGGGACATCATTTTCATTCATGAGACTGCTTATATAAAGAGAAGCTGGGAGCAAAAGAAAGGACCGCAACCAACACTCCCCAGATCGCTACCACCAACAGTTCAAACATCTCTCGCATTCTCATACAATTAGTAGCCACCGGCTCATTCTCCGATCCAAGAAAAATATAGCAATTAATAGCGACCAAAGTCCCCCATAAGCAGCCCCGAATTACACCCCATCAGCAGCTGGACAACGATCTAAATACCAAATAGATGCTCGGAAACAAGAAAGGCATCGGTAGGAAGAGAAAACGGAAAGGCAGAACAAGGTATGGCCAAGACAAATCCTATAACAGCTATTATCTTTATTTTTTTTTTTAGTATGATCGGGTGATTCTGAATATAGCTACATATTGTGTTTGGCATGCATGCAAATATAAGAACCTTGGTTGTTGAATTCGAAAAAAGTCCATTCTGATTGTTTGCTTGAATATGCTTTGTTATGAAGAAAGCATTATGTGCATTTGTTTATTTTGAATTCGGATTTTGTTGGCATCTAAATAAAACGACGGCTGAATTAGAGAATCAAGGACCCACAGTTTGCTTTTTGGAATTTAACTTGATCGGGTGTTTACTTCATGCACAAAAATGGAGTGCGTTACTGGCATTAAAAGAATTCATGGAGTCAAAAGAATTGTTCAATGATATATAGGACAATATGATACACCTTCACCCACTCTTTATACTTGACCATTAAATCAAACAAAATTGCAAAAGAAAATAAGATGGAAAACAAAGAAAATGTGTCCATGAATTTAATGCATGGGAATTTTTTTTTCTTGGCCGCTGGTGTTCTCTTTCGTTTGAATAAGGTCACCAGAGTCGAGCAAAGATGGTCATGGTGGAAGACATGTCAAAAGAATGGTATTTGGTGGTGGTGGCAAAACTTGGATAGTTAGCCATGGAGGAAGATGACGGGAGGAAGGAGAAGAGGAATAGTAAACAATGCATGGCTTTTTAATTTTTTTTCTTTAGTTTTTTTTATTTCTATTTTATTTATTTATTCTTTTTTTTCTTCTCATTTTCATTATTATTATTGTTATTTATTTTTTTTCTTTTCTATAACAAAACAATGATAAATATTTTTTTAAAATCATTAATAAAGATGCTAAAAAAATTAGTATTCTTCCTCTTTTTCTTTCTTTCTTTATTTTTTTCCCCTAAATAATAAGGTTAGGCTTTGATAAAAATTTTAAATACCAAGATGGCCGAGCACCCTGTTTGACTCTCTCTCTTTTGATCAAAATTTAATAAAATTAGAAAAATTTCTTTAAAAAATTTAATAAATAATAGATATTAAGACGGACCGAGCACCCTGTTGACTCTCCCTCTCTTGATCAAAATTTTAATTAAAATAGGAAGCTCTCCGAAAAATTTTAAATATCAAGATGGGCCGACCATCCGGTTGATTATCCCTCTCTTGATCAAAATTTAATAAAATTAGAAAAACTTCTTTAAAAAATTTAATAAATAATAAATACCAAGAAGGGCCGAGCACCTTATTGACTCTCCCTCTCTCGATCGAAATTATAATAAGAAATTAGAAAACTCCTTCAAAAGTTTTAATAAATAATTAACACCGAGTGGACCGAACACCTTATTAATTCTTCCTCTCTCGATCAAAATCTATATGATTTTTGTAATTAATCAAACAATAAATAATAAGATCAACATTTTATGGTAACCGATTAACGAAAGTTATGGTTTGATTTTTGTAATTAACCAAACAATAAATAATAATTTTTTTTATTTATTAATCAAACAATAAAGAAAGAAAGAAAGAAAAAGAGGAAGAATACTAATTTTTTTAGCATCTTTATTAATGATTTTAAAAAAATTATCATTGTTTTGTTCTATAAAAGAAAAATAAATAAATAACAATAATAATAATGAAAATGAGAAGAAAAAAAGAATAAATAAATAAATTAAAAGCTATGTATTTTTTACTATTCCTCTTCTCCTTCCTCCCGTCATTTTCCTCTATGGCTAACTATCCAAGTTTTGCCACCACCACCAAACACCATTCTTTTGACATGTCTTCCACTATGACCATCTTTGCTTGACTTTGGTGACCTTATTCAAACGAAAGAGAACACCAACGACCAAGAAAAAAAAATTCCCATGCATTAAACTCATGGACACATTTTCTTTGTTTTCCATCTTATTTTCTTTTGTAATTTTGTTTGATTTAATGGTCAAGTATAAAGAGTGGGTGAATGTGTATCATATATGAACTTTTATATCCAAGATGATTTATTACAATCCTTGTTAACCTCTCTATAGTGTC
>JAVXUL010101267.1:0-19929 GCA_035590515.1 Trichilia minutiflora | reverse complement strand
TACACACACGCAAATAGGTATATATATATCAAAAGTATAAACATATAAAATCATCCTTAGTAAAACGTTTACAGATAATCAAGAATAAACAAAGCCTGTATCAAAGCAATAAAGATATAAAATTGATCCACTCACAGATTAGAGATGGTACGCATTCTCTAGAGTTCCTTGCTCGGATCGGATTCTTGATCCTCGCGATCGGTGCCTATATACATATACATAAAGAGTTTCATTAGCACACGTACTACAATCCAAACTCATCCCGTACGCACATTTATAACCTTACTATAATTGTCCTTTAACCGACCTCATTTGCTAGAACCAAACCATGGCTAAAGGGTTTCGTCTTTAACAGTAAGGGTTACTATTTACTACGAAGTGAAATTCTTCGAACTTAATTTTTCTAGCTATCAAAACATATATCCAAGTACTCTACGTCCTAACTAAAGCATTACCATTCAAAAACTCGCAAAACGAAAGTCGGATCACACGCGGATGAAAAGCATCCAAAATTATAAATTTATTCCAAACAAAAATCTAACGCATAAGAGAGTAAAATGGGCTTACCATTGAGTCGATAGAAGCATGTAATCATTTAATATAGTATTGATTATTCAGGAACTCGAGCTAAACTCCAAACCCTAATTT
Source organism: Trichilia minutiflora (assembly GCA_035590515.1). NCBI lineage: Eukaryota > Viridiplantae > Streptophyta > Magnoliopsida > Sapindales > Meliaceae > Trichilia > Trichilia minutiflora. The sequence continues at coordinate 19,281 of JAVXUL010101267.1, read as the reverse complement.
ATCCCCTTTGCATTCTTAGCCCCAAAGCTGAAACAAAGTTGCTAGGATAAAGTGGAGATGGAAGAGAGGTAGATTTTAGTGTGAAATCTTCGTTTGATCAGTTAGAAAACAAAAAATCAGAGGGAGAAAAATGTGTAGAGAGAGAGAAGAGATAAACAAGAGAATGGGAGAGAAAATGAGAGGGAAGAAAATGATTTTTATCACTATTTATCAATATTTATAATATGGATGTGAAATTATCAAAATGCCCTTGAGTTATGTGAAGAAAGAAAATTCTAGAAGGGGCAATTTTGATCATTTCACCTAATTTTTGGACGATTTGGTCGAATGAACTAACCAATTTATTCGACCGAAATAGGATTCGTTCAAACGAATAAAATCCTTAGTTCGGTCGAAGGTTTCGCGAGCCCCTAAAAAATTTCTGGCCACTAAATCGTTCGAACGAAATAAATCATTTGTTCGATCGAAAGTTTTCTGACTCCCTAAAAATTTTGGTCCTTTGGTTCGGTAGAACGAGTTATCGCATTCGTTCAGCCGAACCCATTCGTTCGAACGAATTCAGGGTTCATTTAATCGAATGCTTTCTATTTTGAGTTCATTTAATCGAATGCTTTCTATTTTGAGTTTTCTCTTATGATAGAGTTCCCGCTCAATACCCGACACCCGTTTCCATTCCTTATTTTTCCTAACTCTTTCAAAACCTCATATTAGCCCTCAAAATATTATTGATCTATACAGAACTCAGGCGTATATTTATGAAAAGACAAAAATATTCTTACTTGAAAATATAAGGTCTCATATATTACGCATAGATCTCATTGGGGACTGGGCATGACAAAAAAGGAATATTTAAATTTTTAAAGTTCAATCAAATAGACATTTTAGTTTTATTAAATAAAAAATATTTATTTTCACTTATGTTCAACCATGTTTTTTTAAATTTTTTTATTTTAGATGTTTTTCCTTACTTTGTTATAAAAATTAATAGTAATAATGAGAAGATTGCAAATTTTAAAATCTAATGATACCAATACTAACTAACTTATTTACACAAAAAAATATTTAAAATAGAAAAATATTTGCGAATTAGAGTGAAAATGAATATTTTTTAATTAATTGGGATTGAAATTTTTTATCAAATTTTAACAGTTTAAATATCTTTTACTTTTTAGATATTTGTAGTTAGAAGATATTTTCTTTTAAAACTCTTGGTTTAATTAATAATAATATAAAAGTACTTATCTTTAAACTATTATTAAGGGCGAGCTACAAATATAAAGTTAGATGGGCAAAAATATTAAAAAAAAATTAAAGTTGGTAGACAAAATTTTTAAAAATAATTCATAAATTAATAAATTTTTTAAAGATATAGGAAACACTTAAATAAAATTTATTTATCAATCCAATCTTTGAGTGTAAATGATTATTTTAAAAAATTTACAAGATTAAAAGTTCATTTCATTATACTTTAAGGTTCCACCAATCCTTTTCCCTTTAATTATATAGAGGACTACATTGAGGTTGGCCACGTTGAAAACATAATAGGTCATCCGTCCTCATCAATTTTATCTGTTAAGAGTTGGAATAATGAAATATAAATAGCTGAAATACCCCAAGAGAAAGACAGCACCAAGTTATGATGAATGAAGTTAAGAGTGTTAGACTCAACCTCTCTAATTTTTATTTTTTAATAATTAATTTATTTGATTTTTGCCATTAGAGTTCATTCTAGAAGTTATCAACCTCAATTGGATATTCATGATAGTCTGGCTTCATTATTATCTTTTATTTTCTTTCAATTTAAATTTCAAACACCTAAATCTCACTCGTTCGATATGAATATATATGCTACAAATTAAAATGGGTAAGCTCTAAAAAAGGCAACTTGGTCATATTATTTAAACCATCCAACTAAACTTCCAAAATTATTGTTATTTATACACAGTATATTTATAATCAAATACTTTCACTATATCAAATAATATTGGAATCAATACAAACTAATGCAAAACTCATATAGACATAGTGCTGAAAAGGAACAAGGACTCTAAGAGGGAGATAAAAAAAGACAAAAGAAAAAGCACTCTCAAAACCTACATATCCTTACTATACATATTTGTATAATGTTACTCACAGTCTCACTTAATAAAAAGGCTCAATACTTCAAATAACAAACGATCCACACACATTCTTAACTCAACAACAGCTCCAACAAGTGAATAAAAACCACAATGAGAGCCCTTGAACATCATCATATGATATATATGATCACTATTATAATGTGTGACCAAATATCAATCAATGCCTGGCTTCCCTTAAAAAGAAAATTTTTTACAAATCATTAATCACAAATTTGATCCTTGCTCAAATAAAATCTTGGATCATGAAATAATTTCTTATGAACCTGCAAATACATACCTGTATAATAAAAAGGGTATGCTATTGCGATGGAAATAAAAAATTAAAAATTAAAAAAAAAAAACAGAGTAGATGAAACCTGTGGAATGGATGATTTACGACAACTGGGCTCATAACCTGTTTTTCTCTCTAATGGAATTAATCTTCTCAAGCCTCCATTCATCTCTCAGCTTCGCAATGAAAGAGTCAGCCTTAACGTTAACATCCGGACTTGGACAGAAAGTTGTCGAACTAAATCTATCTTCATCGTTCAACACGTTAACCTTCTCTTTACTTGACATAGTAGCAGCAGCACCATCAACGTCCTCCAACTCAGGAGAGCTACATCGAGAGCTATGGCCGCTCTGTATACTAACGAAATCCCCACGTACAACAAACCTAAACTTGGCCATTTTAAAAGGAGGCGGAGGTGGAGGCCGAGGAATTAACGGAGACTGATTGCCGCTATTCACATTCTCATCGTACAATCTGTTGATATCTCTTGCACTTGTGGGCAACAGTGGCTTACTGTTATTTCGAATTGGTGGTCTTGGTGGTGCAGGAGGAGGAGGAGGTGGTGGCGGTTCGTGGCATTTTCTCCTTGACAAACGGGGCGGTGCTGGGGGAGGAGGAGGGGGAGGCAAAGGTGCATCATGAACTTTTTTACTTTTGTGGTTCTTTTTGAACAAATTGTGAAGCACAGATGGTGGACGTAGAGTACGTGGTGGTGGTGGTGGTGGAGGCGGTGGAGGTAGCGGAGACGGTGGAGGTATTGTAGAATATTCAGTTGTCGAATGAGCAAATTTATCGTAGTCGTACAAGTTATTATTCTTAGTCTTGCGTTTTTTCTTTATTCTTTTCCCTTGATTATACAAAGAAACCAAAACCGTCTTTATCTCCTTTGTTGCGTTGCTCTTTCTACGTTCAATTTTAACGTACTTCTGTTCAGATCTACTTCCTGTTTGTACAGGGGGAGGGGGAGGAGGAGGTGGCCGCTGTGGTGGTGGCGGTGGTGACAACTGAGCTTTCATCCTATTAACATCACTCTGAGCTTTCCTCTCTTTATTACATGCAATAGTTTGATATATTCGTCTAGGTTTATGACGAACTGCCGGTGGAGGAGGCGGTGGTGGAGGTGGCATCGGCTTTGGTGACTTTGGTAGTGGAACAGGAGATGAACAACTTACAAAGTTATCAACAGGAATCACTTTCACTTGAGAATATTCTTCAAAATTACTCCTTGTTCTTCTGAGTTGCTGAGCATAATTATTATCCAATTCATATTCAGCAGCACCATTAAAAGCAGAGCGATAATACTTGTCTTGTATGTCAAAATCATCAAAGAATCGGAGCCGATCATTATCTCCAGTTTCCCACAAACCATCTTGCCTCAGATCTGGGTACGAGCTACTGCTCCTCCTTAACCGGCCTATCCCTCGAGCAGGCGTCGACCTTAACGGAGGATCAAACCATTGATGATCTGAAAATGGCTGTCTGCTCTTCTCCATGCTATCTGACCTATTAGAATCATTGTTAAAGTTACTACCACTATTCGATTCGTCGTCGTTTCTTCTAGCAAGCATCCCACAAAAAATTGCAAACAAAACTAGAAGGATATTAAGGGAATCCCAACTTCTTTTGACAGTACTGTTACTATAGGGTCGGAAAATTTGAGAGGTGAGAGCTAGAAATGGAGGGATAACTATGAACAAGAGAATTAATGCGATGATGGGTAAGATTATTATTAAGATTGGTAGAGTAAGAATTGGATCCGATGATGGTCGGCGACGGTCGGACATGGAGGCGCTGGTTTGTGGCCAGAAAGGTGGTTGGTCTGCGTTTATATCCATGATGGGTTACAATTTGAGGATGTGCAACGTGTAATGTGTTTTGCTTTTGCTTGCGGGGAAAAGAGCTTTTGAGAAGGTTGGTTGGCTTGGCTTTACAATTACAAACACAAATATTACGTAGTAAGAAATGGAAGTTGAATAAACGCTCAATTACAGATCAAGATTTAGAGGTATTTTTTAAAAATAAAAATAAATAAATAAATTATTCAACTCCTTTCTTTCACTAAAATAAAGAATAGATGAAAAAATAAAAAAATTATTTAACTCGTTTTTTAAAATAAAATAAGTGCATAATAAAAATTAAAATTGTTTTTAATTTCTCATGTACTCCACAATCAACATGAGTGAGTATTAAAAAAATGAAATATTTATTATTATTTAACTCTTAATTTGTTTGCTTCTCGTACCATTGTTATTTGTAGAGCATTTTAAATGAAAAGTTAAATGGAACAAAGACAATAGACATTAATTGTGTTAATATATACAAGAATTTTTGCTTATAATAATTTTATATTCTTTTATTATTATTATTATTATTATTATTATTATTATTATTATTATTATTATTATTATACGAACTAATATGATATAATATTTTTAATTAATAAAATAAATTATGTAAAGTATATAATAATTAATATTATTATGTCATGTTAATTTATTATAAAAAAATTTATATCTATAATATTTTCTATTTTTATTAATCTTCTTTCTAAATAATATATGAATTAGATAATGAGTAAAAATTTTATGGGTTAGTTTAGTTGTCTAGAAAAATGAATTAAATAAAACTATTAAACTGATAAAATACAAGTGATCGAAAGGCTATTAATCAAGGTTTGAGATCTCAATATTTATCCAAGTTGATAAATTTTCTTAGTAAAAGCATAACCATATTATTCCATAAGGTTTGAAGTGGGATTAATTAGACATACATATATTGTATTATTGCTTAATTCTATTGGGAAAGATAGAGTACCCATAATGTGGTAGAACAAAAGATTTAATTAATTTCAAGGCTAACAAACAATAATATTATGAAAAAATAAGATACAAAATCATAGTTTTTGTACTATTGCAAATACAATCAAAGTGTTATTAAAATTAATGGGTATGCATGATTAATGAATTTGGAGGAGCATGGTTGTAATGATTGAAATGATATATATCTTTTAATAAAAGCATTCACTTTAGGTAACACTTTATCTAGAAAGATATTCAAAACACTCCATGGATCTATCCCTTTTCTACTTTTTCATTCTACTATACTATCATTTTATATTATTCACATTTGGCTTGGATTCTTTATTAATATAAATTAAACTTAAATTTGTAATCATTGTCATTAATGATTGAAATATAAATTCTAAAAGAAATTGTTGTAATTAAAAACCCTAAATTCAAAATTTGTTTTCTGAATTTTCTAAGAAAATTTAGAAAAATTGGAAGGATTAACACATTTATAATTTTTTAATTAAAAAATGGGATTAATTTGAAGCAAATTGTTATCATGACAGTGAGAGTAGATAGTGTTTGATTTTCCCATTTGGCTTAATTATCATGACAATGCAATGCTATGTTCTTTCTATTTCATTAATATGTTCTTTTTATTTATAAAATTATTTTAAAAATTAAATAAAAATAGTTAGTCTCAACCATTAAATTAATTTAAACAAAAACTAATTAAAAATTTACTTATAAATATATAAATATGAATTTTATTATATTATAAATATATATGTTACATTATTAAATTTATATTATGAACTATTTTAACAAATGTAAATAAAAATTAGTTAATATAAAAAATAATTTATATGATTTTATTATTTTATATTATTCATAAAAATATTTATTATTTATGAAATTTTATGTTGTAAAATTCTATTTATTTAGTATTTATACTATAAATTATAATATTAAAAAATTTATTTGTAATTAAAAATAAATAAATTTAGGTTATACATAACTTATCCTATATGTGAGAGATGGGAAGGATAAAATGGTGGAACCCAAGTGAGTGACTCTCCATTTATCCTATATCTAGTTTTAGCATTAAACATAAAATTAAGATAAAATTTTGAAATAAAATTATTTAAATTTTATGATTACATTATGTACCAAAAAAGGCTATAATGTCAAAAAATTAGCACATTTTTATAATCTCATATCATTGCCAGCCAAACAGCAACTTTATTTAATTATATTATTTAAATTTTTTTTGAAAAGATATATATAAAATGAATCCTAGCTAATGCTTAATTATATATCTTCCTCTTGTCCCCCATCAACCAATACTCCCCCTAAATAATGACCAACCACACTAAAGGTGGAATCGAACCGAGTTGAGTTGAACAGTAAACTATTCGAACTCAATTCAATTCAAAATTCAAAACTCGAATTCAATCGAATTTATATTTTTTCATACTTAACTCGATTTGATAAAATATTTTATGTACTTGAATTCGATTTAATTAAACTCAAATATTTATTTTTTTAAATTATTATTATAAAATTTAAAATTTATTTAATTCGACTCAACTCGATTGGATTATATCCTTAGCAGATACTTGATTAAGCTTGCAAGCCTAATGATTCGAGTATTATTGTACTCGAATTACTTAAAGTCAAGTTCGACCTAATTATTATCAAGTTGAATTCGAATATTTATCAAATTAAATCCGAATAGCTCACGAGTAGTTTGACTCGTTTATAGCCTTATTTCTAGGTATATAAGTGACATGTTCGCTACGGTCACTGTAAATTAAAGATGAATTTTTTCATTTGTGGTGGTAGGATTGGGACGCTGTTGCTTTAAGTAGGGATAGGACTACTCCACAAGTTGCGTGTTCTTTATATTATGTAGAAAATTAAGAGGAAAGGGCAAGAGAGATACCTAGCTTGCGGTTGACAACTTGTGAATAATAATAATAATAATAAATTAATGATGAAAATAAATTTGTATTTTCTTCCTCTACTTAGAATTAATAAATTTTAAATTTAATTATTATTTTATTTAAATATTATATGATCAATATTGGTTTTCTGTATGTTAAAAGTAAACATACTTAATATGAATTTCTAAAAAAGGTAAACAGTGTCGTCTTCTTATTTTGGACGTGAAAAATAACATAAAAAAAGTATTTAATCATAACCACTCATTCTTAATATGTACAATTAAGAGAATATTTAGAGTTTGAAAAAAATAAATGAAAAATATTACATAGCATGCATAGTTTTTTTAAAAAACAGTAAAAATCGTTATTACTTCTGTCACATCTTTGACTTAATCTACATGTAACAATCATCACAAGTTTTCAATATATATTCTATAATCCATAATGTATACAAAGGATTTGTAAAACTTCTAAATACTTGATAAACAATTAAAAATATTTTTTTAATTGTTTAAAATCAATACTTTTAAATCCAACTACTTCAATTTGCAATCAAAATCCAATCTACAATAAAAATCAACTCATAAAACTAAATCCACAATCTAATCATTTCCAAAAATAAGAAAAATCAAATACTTCATCTTATATTAGAAAATAATGAATATATCTCTAATTCTTTCCAAATGTCATTTATAGTATTTCAAAACCATTTACAAAATTTATCATCTATTCCAAAAACACAAATCATCATTCATAACAAGGTTTAAAAAATTCCCAGTAAACTTAAATTACGAATATATAAGTCAAGCATAGAAATATACTTGAATGCTCTAGAACATAATGCAATAATCACCACGCAACTTATTAGTTATCCTCGGGTTCACCTAAAAATAAAGTATGAAAGGTTGAGAATATAGATGTATACTTTGTGAGTGAAAAAGTAAATATATATATATATATAATAGTATTTAACTATTAATGTTAATAAATGATTTCGAAGATAAAATAAATTATGAAAATATAGAAAACATTTTAAGATATTTTAAAATAATGGCTTATTTATATAAAATCATCAGGTTGGCCTCCTTTATTGGCAATCACCCTAATCAGAAGTGATCTTGAGCTGTTAGTGAGTTTTATACATATAAAAACAATGATCAATATTAAAAGTTATTCTTTATTATAAAATAGTAGAATGCATGCACTTTTATTTGAAATTTAGCTTACCACTGATGTGAACCCTGTTTTTTGATTACGTGAATATTGTAGTAATTTCTTCTATTTGTTTGTATACTTGTGATTTTATACGGTTCTTGCATATAAGAGTTTGTTGATTTGAAAATTTCTTGTTAAAAAATTGAGTAATATTGAATAATTCAATAATGAGAAAGAACCAAATTTATGTGGAGTTGATTTTGTTGTAGATGAACATTTGTTGGTAGAACAATTCAGATTGCTTCCAAGGGGAGAGCATTATTTTCTGTTCAATTTTAACCCTCTTGAGGCATGGAAAATAATTTTCAATAACCCATATCTACAGACTGTAGAGAATAAACCATCTAAACTTCAGCTGAACGAGTGAATTTTACACTTGATAGTTGCTCTGAATGTTTGTTCTAGAAAATTTGCGGAGATGTCCATTGAGGATATGTGATGGATGGAGCATATTATAACCCATAGTCAATCGAACTTGGCTTATTGGATGATTTCTAGTATTGTGCGGGAAGCTTCACAGTGGTATAATTTGCATTATGGGTATCTAATCACTGAATTAATTAAGAAAATGGCCCCAGAAACATTGGTTGGTGTTGATAGCATGACTCCACATACATCGAGCATGTTAAGTGAGACGACACTATGAAAAATGCACTATAAACAACAGACTCCTAGTGTATGGTTTTCGAAACAGGCTGATGGTCCCACCTTTAGAGCGAGTGATGATGTTCAGACTTATGATCCTCCAAGTGATCTTCCATCAGGATCTGGACTGGAGCAGTAGTAGGAACAGTAGCCGGATGTGCATAGTCATCCTCCTGTTCCTCCACCGATGGCGCAGACTAAGTCTCAGGACACAGCAAGTGTTCCACTACCTGTCACGGAGATAGTTCCACCTGCTCCTCCTCCTCTAGCTCCAAGAATATGTATTCTATTGGCTCTACCTACTCTGACCCTCGAGTTTAAGATTGAGCAGCTTTTTGACAGCTTCACTTTCCTCCAGTCGACCTTGATTACAACAGTGAACAAACTTGACATCAGGATGAATGAGGCATTTCAACTGATGCACGTTCTAGGGAAGATGATATAGAAACAGCGACAGGAGACGATAATGAACTATACGGACGTGCTCATAAAGTTGGACAATATTGAGGCACGAATTGGTTAGCCAGGACCCTCCTTTGGACCTCCACCATCAGTATATCAGCCACCGCCTCACTTTCGTCCTTTTCATCTGCAGCCACCGCCTTCTCGTTATCATTCTCCTCCTGCTAGCACTCGTCCTCCTTTTGAGACAGGCTCATCATCTCATCCTGCTCATGTTGTGTCACGTCCTGACCCTGATCGACCATGTGATAATCATCGCGAATTTCAGAAATACATCCTATCACTTAGAATGCACTCTTAGGACCCTCAAGGCATTAGTACCTATTTTCAAACTCATTTTCAAAATAAAATAAAATAAAATAACATGGAAGATTTTCAATTATACAAGTATCAACAACAGTATTTTCTCAAAATATAATATGAAATATTTCTGGCCAAGTCAATACTTAAAATCACTTATTACAAATATTTTTCCATACAGTGGACTATAATATAAAAACTTGAGTCAAGTACCTGAAAACTGTGATAAAGTCTTGTTTCAGCTATGCTATGCCACGTCTGACTACACTAACCTGAAATAAAAAATGAGGGGTGAGTATTTGGAAAAATGCTCAGTGAGTAGATAAATACATAAAAATAGAAATCAAAGGCTCATACATTGATTACAAAAAACCCTCGTAATCATAAAATCAAGCATAGTAAAATATGACATCATATACATGTCTAAAAAACCAATATAATATCAAATATGTATATTCCCTCGGGCTATAGGATCCCATCTATTCCCTCAAAGCTGTATGGCTAATTCGCAACCTTGGTTGGGGGTGTCTACCTTTGTATAATATCCCTCGATCTATAGGATCTCATCTACTCCCTCAGAGCTGTATGACTGATCCATAACCCTGGTTGGGATACTATCATATCAGTATAAGGCTAACATGCTTTAACCTGGACATGTGGATTCCAACCATCCCACTTTGAACTGTATAGTCAATCTACACTCTGGGATTTATTGGATTCCACTCACTCCACATGAATTGTATAGACAATCCTCACCCACATATAGTCAATAACATGGCACATAAAATCATAAATTAATCTCAATGACCCATTAGGACAAATCGAGTAACTGGTAGCTCACAAGGCCAAATCATAATCTATGACTCACAAGGCCAAAACGTAAAACAAGTATGGCACCCCTGCCATTATATTTCACTATATCACATTCACAAACATATATAAAATTGACCTCCGATCTCAAAATCACGATATCAATATATACATTAGGCGTTCAGCCTCTCATGACAATCTAGGTTTCATCACAAACCTATTTTTATCACAAATAAGGGGCCAACCCGGCCACCACATAACAACATACATCCAACGTCTCCTCATTTTAGTTATATATATACATATTCATATACTATCATCTCTAGCATTATAATTATTCAAAAATAACATAAAACAAGACGAAGGAAAAAGAATGTGTCTACTCACTAATCTGAGATGGGAAACCACTCTCTCGGTATCCTCCTCGTGATGGAGATTCTCCTGTCTTGACTACCGTACCTGGATACATATACAAACACAGATTCAATAATCTGTCATAATATGCATGCATGATGCAATGCATGCTCATGCTACTCTCGCACTTCTCTCTTTCTCTCTCTACCCTCTCTCTCTCTAATATACTATCATACACGTTTGAACTCCACCTTCGCATTATTTCAGTTATTTCAACACCAATAGCTATCAACGCCTTCTAATTTATCGATATCGATGGTAAATTAGAAAACCCCTAATTTTTAGGGTTTCCTAAACAGTAACCTAAATCTTCTTTTTCTTTATTTATGTACAATGAAGGCTAAAAACAGAGAAATAAGCTTATAGATGAACTTACCCAAGTTAGGAGAAGGGCTCTAAGTCCTTCTTTACTCGATTCTCTTTCTCAGTTACGATTCACCTCAACCCTTCCTTCGTGATTCCTCTCAAACTGATAAGTATAACTTTGATTAAAAGAGATTTCTGGGTTCTGGTATTGATTCTCAGTTCATAGAAACTGAAATGACGAAATTTGATGGAGAAATGAGAGAGATCGATTTTCACAATTGAGAGAGAAGGGTTTCTGTTGCTTCAGAAGAGAGAAAGTGAAGAAAATAAAATGGGGAAAACGATCCCCTCTTCGACGAAAATAGACTGTGAAATCGCCCAAAGGTGTCGATACCTTTCAAAACGTATCGATACCTTTGGCATCTTGCCTACAACGTATCGATACCTTTCCTAATGTATCGATACCTTTGGTTATTTACTATTCATTAAGCCTACAAGGTGTCGATACCTTCCTTAACGTATCGATACCTTTCATCACAAACCAACTTCATCTTCATCACAAACGTGTTGATACCCTTGCCAAGGTATCGATACATTTGGCACTTTTTATTGTTCATCATACTTTCAACGTATCGATACGTTTGGCCTTTAACTCTGAAAGGTGTCGATACCCTTTTTCAAAGGTATCGATACCTTTCTTTTAAAGGTATCGATACCTTGCCTCTGGTCCTCCTTTCGAGGGCTGCTACTTCAAATGGCCATAACTTTGGATCTTGATATCCACTTAGAACCCATAATATATCAATGAAAAGCTCTCTTCGAGCTCTACAAAAATGACACTAAACTTTTTCTTAATTAGAGATGATTTTGAGGTCAAAACTCCAGTTTTTTCTCATAAGCTCTTATTCTATACCACACCTCCTTTCCCAAAATGAATTTAACTTTTCACACCCTCTTGTGCTTGATCTAAATATTATTGCACACACAGAAACTCATGAGTATTTTATAATAATGTCCATAATCATAAAGGACGGGTTTCACACATTTGATATGCTACAATATAATGAGACTCAATTATTGATTTATATATCTATATGTTGATTTGATTTGTTATGACATAGATATATTGGTAATTATGGTCATAAGGTTCGAGGTTATTTATTGACTGTAACTATAGGATGTTAGCTTAGGGTAAATCTGGGGAGAGATCGCCTAGGTAAGTAGAGCTCACAAGTGAGGTAGGTGTATGATTAATATGTGATATCTGTAGATGATAGTATTATGTTCCTTGAGAGATTCATTAAGAAAAGTTGCGACTATCATCACGTGACTACTCGATGGTAACGTTAATGGTGGACCAAGTTTTTAAATTAAAATTATATATTTTTTTAATTTTATCATATAAAATAAATTTTTATAAAAATTTATTATTTTAACTGTATAAAAAAGCACTGACGGTCTCGAAGTTACTCAAGACCAGAGTAACTGTCAAGAAGGGTGGCTAGCATAATGAATTTCTTAAAAATAAATAGAATTTAAATTATTATTTTGGATAAAGACATTTTATTTTCATTAAAAACCATATTTGTGATATTATAAACATTTATTTATTTGCTTTTTAATATTTAAAATAGATTCTTGTCTTGTTTTTTAGTATTTTAAATAAGTCTACTGGGTTGTGTTTGGAAATCTGATTTTTCTTGTCTTGTTTGAAGCAGAAAATTATGAAGATTTTGACTTATGACTTTTTTGAGTTAGAACGATCTGTATTAATTTAATAATTTTTCACTCGTCAAATATTTTATTAAATATAATGTAATATTTTTATTCTAGATTATATTTGAATGGTTGTTTCATATGCTTAATGATTTGGAACGAAATTTATTGTTGTGTTTGAAAATGGATATTGATTTGTGTTATTGGATTTGTGATAAAGGAGTTGGGTTCATTTGAATTGTATTGAGAGTGTTTTGAATTTATTTACAGGTATTGAGAATCCTTACAAGCTCTCTTTACGTATTTGGGGGATTTAGAATACATAGAGGGAATTTGTGATGATTGTCACGTGTGGAGTCTACAGGTCAGGATTTGACAGTTAGTGCACAAATTGACAAGGATACTTTTGCCTAATTGAGTTTTATATGATAACTTCATGCACCCAACTATTGAAATATGGTCTTCAATCTCTCATCCTCTTGAGTATGCAAAACAAGGGAAAAAATTAAGTGACACTGGCCATTTTTCGACAAAAACATTATGATGCCTAAGTCAGTAAAAGAAGTTAGAAAGAAAATGAAGGTGACAACTGTAAAGAGAGAGAAAAAGAGAAAGAAAATGTTGTTATTATTCTTACAAGCTCAAGTGTTTTTTTTTGTTTTTTTATCCCTTTTTCTAGAAATTGGGCTACCTTTTTATATTTCTTTTATCTTTCCTCCCTTTTTTGAAGTAACTGGATATCACAGAATGTGTCATGTCCCAACCCGTGGATCCCACACGTAATAATCATCACAGATTTCTAATAAGCATTCCTTAGGTCTAGAATATTTACTAAGAACCTATAAGGCTAAAAATTTTAAAATACCTAAAGCACTTCCAATAAAATTTTTGTCTAATCTCCTAAACCACTATTATTAAAATAAGCACAAGCACTTCTAAAATATTTTTTTATCCAAACTCATCACAAATGAAAATCATATATCAATTCAAAATATCATACAAACCAATATTTAAAGATATATTTTCGTTACAAATATCAACAGTTAAAACATAAATTCTTCACGCTCCTGAAAACAAAAGAGAACCAAAGTTTCTAATAAATTTCTCTGAGTGGACTCAGATGAACTTAGTGTGAGTCAAGTATAGATGCAATACCTAAAGTTGCAACTCTTAATGCTATCACCATCATTCACGTACTCTTTGCGTTTACCTGTGAGTGGAGGGAAAAAAGATGAGTATATTAAAGTATACTCAGTGAGAAAATATATAAAATAATAATAACAATAATAAATAAATATAACATTAGGCATAACCTTTATCAAACAATATGTCTTAAAAAGAAAAGAAAGAACAAGTTTAAAACATCTATTCACTTCCAAACCAAAAAAAACATTGGACATGGCTGCCTTCTCGAGAATTACACTGATCAGGCATAACCCCAAGCCGTTAGTGGATTTTGTATGCAGGAGAAAACAATGCTTTTTTTATAAAATTTTAACTTAAATGCAAAGAGTAAAAATATGCATGGTTACCAAGAAAATAGGCCTATCACTAACGTTCGCCTTGAACTAATTATGCGATGACATCCGTGACTAACCCGACGAAACTCACAGGTGGTCAAATCACATCACACTATCACAGTAATACAACTATACATCACCCCCACTTGTGAAATCTCCACTCACCTAGGCGACCTCTCAATCAGGTCGACCCTAGGCTACCATCCTTGTAGCTATAGTAAATAACCTGGCCTTCATAGACGTATCACCAATATGCATTCATAAAACCTGGCCCTCTAGCCGTATCATCATGTACCAAATATAAAAACCTAGCCCACTGGCCATATCATATCATAAAATCATCATACATATTAAATTCACAAAAATCGAAACATATACACACATAAATCCCATCAAGCTCAGAATACCAAAGTATTTACGAAATTATCAATATAAATAAACACATATAATCGAAACCACAATTATATATCAATGCTTTTCTAAATGTACCAAAACATGCTTTCAGGTATTCACAAATCCCACTTTTATAAATCATGAAAACATATAAAAAAAAACGTAAGAAATTCCATTTGCATTTTATCCATCATAGATAAACATTTTCTTAATATGATTTGTAGAACTATTTGAAATTATAAAGCATTTAAAATAAGGAAAAGCATTAAAGGTTCCACTCACAGGTTAAGGAGGGTACGCACTCCCTAAAATTTCTCACTCAAGTCGGATTCTTGATCCTCACGATCGATGCCTACACATATGCTAGAACTCTATCAATACACATTTTTAAACTACAAACAGGACTCGTATGCGTGAAATGCATGTAACCCGAGTTTCTAAAATTGGTTTATACTCGAAATCGGATAAAACCCTCATTATCCAATCGATTATTAAATCCTCAATACCGAGAACCCACATTCGTGCTAAACTAGCTCATTTTGACTTAATTTTATTATTCCCACGAGTAGATCTCACATTCTCGTCGGAATAATAACCCAATTACTGTTCACACTTACCCATATTTTTTGAATTCTTGTTTCTAACTTTCTAATGAGTTACCTAATCTTCCTACATTCTAAATAACACCAGAAAACCTAAATTCATGTGATAAAATTAATAAACCTATTACAAAGCACAGTAAAATCAATTGTCCAAAAATTAGCTCAAATACGAAATAAAAGTTACATATAGATTAGAAACGAGGTTACAAACCTTGTGGTATCGTTGGTTTTTTTCAATTTCGCTTAGAGAATGAAAAACCGCAAATAGACCCCACAACCCTAGCTTCCTCCTTCTGCTATTTCTGTGTTCCTACCAGCAAATCAACGCTTCTAGGGAGTTGGATACAGAGAATGCGAATGATTGGTGGTGAGAAATCAAAAATACAACAAAGTGGGGAGGTTGGGTATAAAGGATAGAGAAGAGAACATTAGAGGAGAAGAGAAAAGAAAGAAGAAGGAAAGAAGAAGAAATGATAAAAATGAAGGGGGATGATCCCTATTTATAGAAAAAGGATGAAATTATCATTTTGTCCTTGAAAATATAAGAAAAGAAGCTTCTAGATGAGGGCAAATCGATTATTTCATATGATTCGATCGAATGAATCGACCAGTTCGTTCGATCGAAGTGAGGTTTGTTCGAATAAATCAAATCCTTCGTTCGATCAAAGATTTCCCAAGCCCCTATAAAATTTTGATCAATTTACTCGTTTGAACAATTCAACCATTCGTTCGATCGAATAGTATTTCACTCGAATGAATACAAGATTTGTTTGGCTACGAGTTTTCGAGCTTCTTAGAAAAATCTAGGGTATTTGGTTCGGACGAACGAACCAAGCTTTCGTTCAGTCAAACCCATTCGTTCGAATAAATCCTAGCCTTCATTTAATTGAATGCTTGTTGCCTTAAACTTTTTATTACGGTCGAACTCTCGTTTAATTTTTGACATCCATTCCCATTTCTAACTCTATCTAACTCTTTCAAAACCTCATATTGGACCTCGAAATACTATCGATCTAAATAGAACTTAGGCATACGCTTATGAAAAGACGAAAATGCTCTTACTTGAAAATACAGGGTCTCACAGAAATTGTATAATGTAACATAATACAATAGATTGTTATAGACAGTGTGCTAACCACCTTCCAATTGATGAAGGTGTCATGTCGGGTGGCAGGGTCATGAGTGCCCTTCCTTTGTTGCGCCAACTGTATCCTGATAGATGATAGGATCAACAAGCTTGTTGCTTTTGGGACTAAGGGGTTTATCTTATTACTATCATATCTCTCCTTTCAAATCATTCCTATTTTGACAAACCTTCATGATGGTTTGGGTTAGGGGTTATGCACAGACAGAGTCAAGATTCAAGGATCTGTCATGTCCCTATGCGATAAGTGCGTGATAAGTTGTCAAGGTGGCTTAAGGCCTAACGCAGGTTGAGTTTTACATGCAAATTTTCCCAAGATGTGGATTTCACTAAAGCATTGAGTTAAGGATTCAGTCAACTCGGAGTCAAGAGTATCACGTGATCCAGATAGCTTGGGGGGAGGGCGGGTCAGGATATTCCCGACGTGATCAAGAATTGATCATTTGACTTTCCTTAATCACTTTTTACCCAAACACTAACTAAAATAAATAACTTAAACACAAAATAAAATATAAATTTAATTTAAATTACTCAAATTATAAAATAACAATAATAAAAATTATACTAAAATTATTTTGGCCTGCTTTACAATCTACATTAATCACGTTGTCAAAACTATTATTTTTGTTCTCGAAATTAAGTTTAGAAAATACAGCATGAAAAGCAATACCATATGATAACTTAATTTGATTAGTCAATTAATATTTGTCACTTATATGGTTATTTATTTATAATTTATCATCGTATAATAATCATATATATATATATATATATATATATTGAATATTACATATTATGACATATGTTGATGTTCAACGATCCCAAATCCAAGAAACCAGCACCACATCCTACTTCCTTCAACCTCCAAACAATACAACTCGACTATACTCACACTCTCACAGCTTTGATCAAGAAGAAGCAACTCAATTATCACTCAAAAAAATTGAACAATTGATCAGGAAGAAGATTCAGAGAAGTGTAGTTAATAGAAGAAAAGATTCTTTTTATTCATCAAGAATTCAGAAAATGTATCTTGATTACAAGTTATCCCCACAGCCAAAATTGATCTCTCCTTTTATAGACTTATGCTACTGTTATTCTTAGATTAACATAATTAACTAACTCTGCTGCAAGTTGCTTCAGATTCTTCCAGTCAGCTTTAGAGTCTTCCCGCCAATTTTCTGTGCATTTTGGATCACTTCAACATTCTCCACCTTGATTCTAAATGCATCAACTCATTCTCATCTTTTCTTCTTCTCTTCTTTAAAACTTCCTGAAGTTTTCAACCTTCATCAAGCTTTATATGAATTTCACCAATTCTGTTGAGCCTATGCATGCATTCCTCTACACCATCTGTCTTAATTTCTTTATGACTCCTACTGTCTTGAATCCAGTGGCATCATCCTTCCTACTGTCTTGCATCAAGTAGAAACATCTTCCAGAGCTTTACTCCTCTGTCAGCTGCATTGCACTTAAGCAATGATTAAATTTAGCTATTGTAACTGTCTTAGTTAAGGCATCTGTTGGGTTCTCTTTTGAGTGAATTTTCTGCACCTCACACTTTTCATTAGCAATCACCTCCCTAATGAAGTGTAATCTTATATCAATGTGTTTCATCCTCTCATGGAACACATGATATTTGGTGAGCTGAATGGTGCTTTGATTGTCATAGAAGATTGTTACCTGCTACTGCCCCATTCCCAACTCAGCAACTGTCCTTTAAGCCAAATGGCTTCTTTCACTGCTTCATTTGTTGCCATGTATTCTGCCTCTGTGGTGGACAAAGCAACTATATATTGTAGAGTTGATTTTTAGTTTACTGTGCATCCACTCAATGTAAATAAATACCTTGTCAAAGACCTCCTTTTATCTTGATTTGCAGCAAAATTAGCACCTACATAACCAACAATCTCTCTAGCTGGTTCTACCTTGCTTCCATACTATAGCCTCAAGTTTAAACTCCCTTTGACATATCTGAACACCCATTTGATTGCCTGCCAGTGCAATGTTCCAGGATTTCCAATAAATCTGCTTAGTATACTCAATGCATATGCTAAATCAGGTCGAGTGCACACCATTGAGTATATTAAGCTTCCAACAGCACTAGCACATGACACCTTCTTCATCTCATTCTGCTCTTCTTCTGTTTGAGGGCTTTGATGTTTGGACAATTTGAAATGTGGGGCAAAAGGTTTCTTAACTTTCTTTGCTTCCATCATTCCAAATTTTTCTAACATCTTCTCCAAATAACCTTTCTGAGATAGGTGCATAATGTGATTCTTCCTGTTTCTGGTTAATTCAATTCCCTGAATTTTCTGTGCAGGTCCAAGGTCCTTCATGTCAAATTTTGACTTCAAGGTTTGCTTCAATTCATTCAACTTCTTTCTACTCTTGCTGGCCACCAACATGTCATCTACATACAGAAGTAGATACACCTTTTCTGCATCTGTTTCACCCTTGATATACACAACTATCATATGCACTTCTATGGTATCCATTCCTTATCATGAACTCATCAAACCTTAAGTTCCACTGTCTTGGGGATTGTTTGAGTCCATACAAGGATTTCAGCAACAAGCACACATGATCTGAGTTCTTCTTATCTTCAAA
>JAVXUL010101248.1:0-19932 GCA_035590515.1 Trichilia minutiflora | reverse complement strand
CATAAAATATTAAAAAAATAATTAATATATTATTTTATCATATAATATTAATATTATCATACAATAATATTAAGTATGTTTAATATTTATTTAAGCGGTTTGGTTTGACGGTTTGGAATTAATCCAATCAATAACCTAAACCGCTATTAACGGTTTGTAAAATTTCAATCAAGAGATCAATCCAACATAGATTCAAACCGATCTAAACCGATCCAAACCAATTCAATTAAGCGGTTTGGATCGGTTTGGTGCGGATCGGTTTAAATTTATCCACCCCTAATCTTCGGGACCGTAAGTTAATAACTCTGTTTATTAGTATCGAGTGGGATTATACATTTTACTGAAAAACGATAGGATTAAAGATTTTTTTTTTTAATATAGTTTATGTGTGTTTAAAGTTTTGAGGGGAAAGTTTTAAATTGTTTTTTATATATGGTGAAAGTTTTATTTTTTAAGGGGAAAGTTTTGAGGACATCATCAAGTAAAAGGATTTAGGTCGAATGTTTAATGTTTTTATTAGTCAAATCATCAATAGATATGGACTTTGGAGTCTTCTTATGAAAGGACAAAGCGAGCTGGGCATTTGCCTAAAAATTTTTATTTTGTAGAATTTTTCCCACCATGACTTCTTTGAAATTCCTCATAAGTTGTTGGGCCAACTTGAATACTTTTACGTGTTGGTTTCGTGAGCTCAAAATTTACCATTGACCTCATTCACAATCAGTTATGAATCTCCTCTAATTTTAATGATTTTTATCCTTACCAAACTTGTTATTAGAAAAAAATATGCGAGTGATACATAGGATCTTATTAAGAAGAAACGTAATATTTTTATCCCAGATATTTTAATTTCTCCGAGTGAATCTGATCTCAGGTCCCAGGGAGTCACCCTCTCAAGGGAACCCAATCTCGGCCCCAGAAAACCAACCTCTCAGGCAAAGCCTCCTCAGGTCCTAGGAAGTTATCCTCTCAAACAAACATGCATCCTTCTTCAGGGGATGTCCAACGTCTCTTAGGTGGTTTACCCTCAGACTCAGAGACGCGCCACAGTTCTTAGATACCAACGGTTAAAGTCTTCGGGCAGATGACTGCCGAAGCCCTCAGAAAGTTCGTATTCGCCTCAAGATTAGCTTATTCATTACCCAGAAAGTGCAGAATCAGCCTTACAATTGTGGTGGCCCCCCAGCAAAAACGTCCCCCCTTCATCAGTATGCATGCGGTCCCAACTAGAGAATCATTAGTCATGCGCCCATGCTATCAAAAATGGGAATGATCACTGACATAATAGACCCTATGATGAGAGTAGATGCCCTTTCCTAGGAGCTGCCTATCCCATCCCCCCGTCTATTTTCAGACAATAGACTTGGGATTTGTAGAAATACCAGCTGAAACATTAATGGAATGCAGCTACACATTATCCAAAGTCATTAGAGTCCCATTATTCACATTCTCCAATGCCTAGTCATATCACCAGGACACTATATAAACGGGGTTCTCCAACAAAGAGAAGGGTCCGATTTTTGGATTTTGGCCTTCTACTTATACCTCTTGTTGGCATTTTTCTTCTCCATACTTGGTAAAAAAGCTTCATTTCCTACATTCTTTTTCGATTTACTTACCGGAATTTACAATATTTTCGTTCACCGTATTTTACTTAGGCATCAGAGTTTTTTCATCGAGATCATCACCCGGCGTTACTTCTAGTGTATTGTTGTCTTGTAGAGACTTATAGATGAAGCTTTGTAAGCAAGGATTCGGCCAACAACTCTCTCCGATATGGATCCAATGATGTAATAGCCACATTCATATTCACACCTCAACACTTGTCATTCTTAATTCGACTAGTAATGCTTCATACTCCGTCTTATTACTTATAATTTAAAGGTCAAATTTAAAGGCACTCATGATTTTCTCAACCTCATGTTCAACTAGGATAATTCTTGCTCCCCTATCCTAAGCATTCGATGCCTTCTTAATGAACATCTTCTAGAGCGGGATTTAAAATTTTGTTTTTAGATATTTTTGACACCATCTGTAGTAACTTCATAGACTTGATGAACCATGAATGTTTCAAAGACTAACTGCTCAGTTACAAAATTAGTTAATAATTATCATTTAATGGCCTTTCTTAGCTTATAATCGATGTTGAATTCGCTGAGCTTGATTGACCATTTGATTAACCATTATGAGGGATCCGATCAATAAAGGATTTGTTTTAGGGACTGATTGTTTAATATTAAGATAAAGTGAGCTTAAAAATATGACCGCCACCACCAGAGCCAGAGTTTACTTTTTTGGAAAAGTATTTATTTCTACATCTACAAAGGATTTATTAATATAATATATACGTTCTTATACCTTTTCAAGATCCTTTTTATGAGCACAACACTGATCACATTGTCATTGATTATCAAGTAGAAGTAGAGCATCTCTTTATATTGTAGGCTTATTAAGTCAATGTAGGCCTCAAGTATCTCTTTAGCTCTTGAAAATTGACATCGCACTTTTCTGTTTATCTTATGCTTTTTCTCTTCTTAATCAATTTGAAGAACTCAAAGTACTCATCTATGAACCTAGAGATGAATTTATTAAGGATAACTGCCCTTTCGGTTAAGCTATATAACTTTTTAAGTATTGAAAGCAACTTCAAATTCAAGATTGCCTTTATTTTTTGAAGATTGATTTCAATTCATCGTTCATTAACCATAAAGCTTAAAAACATCTTGGACCTGATGCCAAATACGCACTTTTTGAAATTTAGTTTCATCGAATATTTCTTAAATAGGGAAAAGGTTTTTTTTCCAGATGTTTAAT
Organism: Trichilia minutiflora; assembly: GCA_035590515.1. Taxonomy (NCBI): domain Eukaryota; kingdom Viridiplantae; phylum Streptophyta; class Magnoliopsida; order Sapindales; family Meliaceae; genus Trichilia; species Trichilia minutiflora. The sequence goes on along the minus strand of JAVXUL010101248.1, from coordinate 17,118 downwards.
ATAGTTAGCTGTATCCATTGACTTGATGATCATGTTGTCTATAATTTATTTTATTAAGGATTTGAACATCTGATTAACTAGCCTCTAAAAATTCATTCTGATATTTTTTAGCCTAAAATGTATAACTTTGTAACAATATAGTCCTTGGTTCATAACTAAGGTAGTTTTCTCTTAGTTAAATGTTTGCATCTTGATTTGATTATAACCAAAAAACATGTTCATAAAACTCAAAAGCTGATGTCTTATAATTGAATCTACTAGCTGGTCTATTCGAAGTAGTTAGAAATTATACTTAGCATAGGTCTTATTAATGCCTGTAAAACTCACACACATTTTTCACTAGCCATTGAGTTTCTTTACCATTACAACATTGGTCACTTATTCAGGGTAAATGACTTTTCGATTAAAATCAACTTTAAGTAATTTGTCAATCTCAACACGAATGGCCTTTCTTTGCTCTTGATTGAACATATATTTTTTTGTCTTATAAACTTTAAGGTGAGATTTACTACTAGCCAGATCAAAATGACATGCAGATCAATGCTCGACGTATCTTCATAAGATTAGGTAAACATATCCATGTTACGCCTTAGACATTCCCTCAGTATTTGCTTTTTATACATCAGTTCAATGTATCTTAACTATGAAATTTGTCAAGACCTATCTTTTTACGGTCAAGGTTTGTATTCTACATCATATTTTTTAAGTTTTACTGACCACTTGACAATTCTTTTAGACAAGTCTGGTCTGTGCAAGATTTGGCGTAGTGGCTGATCAGTGAAAACTACCATATAGTGGGCTTAAAAATAAAAACTAAACTTCTTAACTACGATCACCAAGGCTAAAGTTAATTTTTAGAGGTAAATACCATATTTTTACGTTTAAAAGTGGCTTGCTAGTATAATATAGATAGACCTTTATACCTTCTAAGGGTTTTCTTTGACCAATATCAAACTGATTGAATAATCGTTTATTGCTAAGTAGAAGAATAATGTTTCCCCTTGATTGAGGCTAATAAGATATGGTATAGATTTTAGATAAACTTTGAGCTCCTAGAAACTATTCTAGCATTCTTTGGTCCATCTCATGCCTTTTCCTTTCCTCATGGCCTGAAAGAAAGAAAAATATTTGTCAGTAAATTTAAAAATGAATCTACTCAAGGTTGTCAATCTTTCAATCAGGCTTTATAACTCTTTTAGGGTTCTTAAGACCTTTAAGTTTATAATGACATTGACTTTTTGCTAATTGGCTTCAAGTCTTCTTTCACTAGCCATAAATTCTAATGATTTTTTTAATCTAATCTCAAAGGTACATTTGTCAGGATTTAATCGCTTAGGTACTTCTTTAGTAAGAAGAAAGTTTTCTCTAGATGTTTAATATATTTCAAGGCCTTTAGCGATTAAGTGATCATATCATCAGCATATACCTCTATGATACTTTCTATCAGGGTTTTGAACACTTGGTTAACTAGCCTTTAAAAGGTAACTCCTGTATTCTTAAGACGAAATAACATGACCTTATAATAGTAAAAACCTTAATATGTGATGAACACGCAGTCTTATCTTGATCAAGAGTGTGCATCCATATCTGATTGTATCTTAAAAAAAACATCCATAAAACTCAATAACTCATGTCCTGAGTGGAGTATACTAATTAGTCAATTTAGGATAGAAAAAAACTATCTTTGGAACATACTTGATTCAAATTGGTGAAATTAATGTACATTCGTCAATTGCCATTAGATTTCTTGACCATCACTATGTTTACAAGCCCTTCAGGGTACTTAGTTTATATGATAAACCCTGTTTTGAATAACTTATCCACTTCTGTTTATATTACTTCTCTTCTCTTTAGGTTACATATATTTATTTTATGTTTTACAAGTTTGCAGGTGGGATTGATTGTCAACCAATAGATTATAACCTTGATGTCTATTTTGGGTATCTCTTCATGGTTTCATGAGAACACGTTTATACTTTTTCTCAATACAATTATTTTATCTCTAATCAGGATTGAATTGAGTACTAATTTTAACTATCTTTTCTGGATACCGCTTGTTAATGACTATTGCCTTTAAGTTTTCAACCGGTTTATCGATCAGCTATTAATGGGTTATAATTGAAAATTCTTTTGAGTGCTCAGGGATTTCTTTATATACTTGTTTAGACACAAATTCTCTTTACACTATAGCTAGCCTGAAGATCTCTCCTTTTTTTTGTAGTTCGACTCTTTCCCGTGAGATCTTTAAAGGTCTCTTTGAAATGCAGTATGTCTTTTTTGCAGTTACTACAAAGCAGAACCTATCTTCCTCTAATTATCTCGGACCACTACTATTCTTTTTCTTACCCTGAACTTTGTTTTCAGATAATGTACACTTTTTACTATCTTAGAGTTTCGGAGAAATGGTCTTTCCAAGATCGTCAAATAGGGTATCTTCAAGTTTATCACCTGAAAGGATACCATAACCATTTTTCGATATAGTTTATCTCTTACAGTTACGGGTAACTCTATTGATCCTAGGGGGATAACATAGGAATCTCCAAACCCATGTAACGTGAAATCTGGTTGAATAAGCTTCAGATCCTTTATTCCTAAATAGTCCAGTATATCCTTGAATATGATATCGACAAAACTGTCAATGTCAATCAATACCCTGCTAATCTATTATGACATAAATCCTAACGTTACCACTAATGCATTATTGTATGGGTAATAAACTCTAACCTTGTCTTCATCTGTAAATATAATCAGGACTAAGGCTATCATAGACTTCTTATCTACTTGCATATACATCACATGAGCGTTGACAGGATGACTTAAGAGGGAATAATGAGTATAATTCTTCTTAACATCGTTAGATATCTTGTTTAAGGTAAGACCTCTTAATATGACCAGAACCCTTTAGTTGGGGTTGAGGTTTTCACCTTTAAAGTAGTGCTACTTTGACATCGAAGGCACTTGCTAGATTCCTATCACATAATTAGTAAGGTAATTATTTTTTATCAGTACCTCTACTAGACTCTGTAGATTTTCTTTTTAATTAGTGGTACGGCCATGTTCTTTATAGAAATCACAATACTTATCCCTAGATCTCCTAGTTATCCTCATTTTCATGAGTTAAGGTTGAGGTATCAGCAACCCAAATCTCTTAGCATCCTCATAGACTTTCGATAAGGGAGTCTTTAAGACGGTGTAAGCTCGACTCCTAACTTGATTCACCTCTTCTAGAAAGACTATTAGTTAGGGAAGTTCTTGTATATTCCTCCTCTCTTCTCAATTCGGGATGAAACTTAGGCAACCCTCTGTCTTTTTTATCCTTGAATCAGAGAAGATTTTTAAGGGCAATCCACTCTATCCTTTTGTTTGACACTCGACAGTCTATCCTTTTTAGGTATGATTGCTTGGTTTTCAATTTTGTTGAATAATTCGTACCTAAAGATCTTATAGTTATCTATTGATTGACGATAGATAGTTTATCAGACTCACTTTATGTGGAGACCCCTTTTTAACCCCTTTAAAACTAAAGGATGATGAAACGCCCTCAAATCCATAACCTCCTTATAGTATCTCTAAACAAAATTTCTTAAAGAATTTGACCCTTGTCTTATTGTCAATAAAAAGCTTAGGTTTCTGATTGTAGTTATGGTACCTTAGAAGTTACTCTCGAAAGCGGATGCTAATTATTTAAAACTATTGATGTTTTTGAGAATAAATTTTTGTATCATCATCTCACTGATCCTCTAAGGGTTGGGGTAAATGACTGACACATCTACAAATCTGTCGGTTCTTGAGTCAGTATCATTTCTCAAAAGAGATTCGTATATAGTATCAGGTTAATTTTTTTTGTATATGATGATAATGCATATTTTAAACTTCTTAGAAAAATGTAACCTTAGAATCTCTTCAAAGAAGAGAAAGGTGGAGACAGGGGTGGTCATATTAATTGGTTTAGGAACCTTTCCAAGATAAACTGTTTCTTTAGCTTTCAACTTATTCAACATTCTTCTAATGTAGTTCTCCACCTCCTTCTAACTAATAGCCACAACTGCCTCTCTTTTACGGGCATGTTTCTCATTAAAGTAGATCCTTATATATGTGAAAGCCAAATTAAGCTTGGATTTATACTGTTGGTTTCTATGGCCTAGTGACATGCAAAATTTAATTTTCTAAGTTTTCAAAACCTAAAACATACATATATCTATATATACATAAATATAAGTTAGGGTTTTAATTTTTTTCTAACCTTTCATGCATGGATTTGATCAAGACAAGGTAGAAAATCATCTCCCCTCTTCAATCTACACCATCCAAGCACTATAGAAGCTTAAAGAATCCAAATTCTCCTTGAGATTTTGAAGAAAACATAATTTTCTCTATTTTATCTATAATGGTCGAATGATACAATCACGAAGAAGACAATGAGATTTTAATTTTCTTTTATATTTTCAATTGATAATTGTCAAAATGTTAGCCAATCAAATTGCTAACAAATGGACTAATGATAAGTTGCGAAAAATAAACATTTTATTAACATTTAATAAAAGATAAATACAGTTTTGGTAAATGCTTGATAACTAAGCATATTAATGATTAAACCAAAAATTAATTAAATATAAAAATATAAATATAAGAATTTACTAAAAAGTCCATTAACAATTATGAAAATAACAAATCCATAAATTTTATGAAATGATCAAATTTCCGTTGATTACTTATTTATTTCCTTAACCATTAAATAAATCAATAATTAGTAATATTAATTAACTCATTAATTAATATTATATTTATATGAATTTCTAAAATCTATATTCATCGTACAATTACCAATTTAACCTTAAGTAATTATTTATTTCCTTAACAATTAAGAAAATAATAATTAATTTAAATTAAGTAACAATTAATTAATTTGATTTAATAATTTCACAAATCAATAATAAGAATTACCAATTAATTCATTGATAATTGTCAAAATAATAACCAAGTATATTAACTTACAATAAGTTACAAATATACTTTTTTATCATAATTCTTTAACACCTTAAAGAATTATTCATACATACATATATAACACCTTAAAGCATTATAAACTCAATGTGTGTATATATATATATATATATATTATTCGGTTTTTAATTATTTTGAATGGTGTTAGCCTCCGTTCTGAATAATTTTCTCTCTCGAGAACAGTTTCTTAATGCATAAGAATTTTGGTGTGACCATGAAGGTTTATAGTGAATTAGCCGTGAGTCATTCTCAAATAATTCAGAACTCAACAACTATGGTTGGCATCTAACAATACGTCATAGTTCCTAATTCACAATGAAATAATTCTTCATAAAACCTTGCTTGATTATACGTACCATGTAGGTAATGTCCCTCTGTTGTCATATTTTGATCAAATTAGGGTTCATAAAATGTCAATTACCCTAAATGTGATATTTTACGAATTATCGACTATGATATCCTGAACACACTACCATGAACTCCTTCATATGGCTTTTATTTAGCTTCGATCGAAGACTTTGATTCAGATATCTATTAATAATCATGTTGAAACTCGAATTAGGATAAAGTCAGTGGAACTCTCAATCCTATTGCACGAGCCAACAAATTCCCTCTTGATCATCAACCAAATTTTTCTATGAACAACGTATAACCAAATCGATTTCTCGTACAAGATATGACTAGTCCTACACTTATACACCATATGAACTATACGCATTTATACAAGATTCGATTCAGATGTCTTAAGTCAAAGGACTACATCGCACACTAGTACAATCAATCGATAAATTATTGACTACATGCATACTATGTGATTTATCAATGATTGATCATATTCGATAAATAGTTCATAAATTATAAATTCATACTAATGCTCTTTCAATAATACTTATATTATCAGCCTACTTATATTAGCCTATGATATCCTTAGATGGTATTCAGTATGCCTGCTTTGTGGTATTAATGCTCAGTCAAAATCACGTATATAGGGAACGAGTTTGATAATTCTAGTTAATAATTAATAATTATCAGGATAATTCATACACGTACCTTATTATTTCGTATGATATAATAAAGAAAGCAACCTACATGTGTGAATAAAAAACCATTTATTTTAATTATTATTAAAATAACAGTCCCAGAAATCGATGACACGAATGATTTTTAGGGCATACACTAACAAACACATGTCCTCTGCGTCAGGATCTTGATTGAGACTACATTGCCTTGACTCGGGTGTCTCACGAATTTTAAAGGGAGCATTTGTATTTTGCAAAAGTTTGGGTTATTTTATCAATCTTTTCACCATCTTACCTTTCCCTTTCTGCACCACAGTTAGTCTGGGGCGTAACAAGCTAGCACCTATAGTAGGTGATCTTTCAATGACTTTTTCTTGGTTATAATCAGGGCACTGACTCTCTTCTGTTAGTATATGTCCTAAAAATCATTCGTGTTGTTGGTTTCAGGGCTTATGATCTTGTATAAATCGTATTATTATTAATGAAAGAATTTGTTCTTTATTTACATATATTCGTTGCTTTCTTTATTATTTCATGTAATAAAATAAATAATATATATAAATTATCTAGATAAATTCATTTAAACGTCAAATGAAATTATCAAAGTCGTTTCCTACGTACGTGATATTGATTGAGCAACTATATCATATAGTAGACATACTGAATACTACTTAAAGATATCATACGATGATATATGTAAGACTGATAATATGAGCATTATCATAAGTGCATTAGTATGGATTTATAGTTTGTGAATTATTTATCGAATATGACCAAATATTGATAAATTTCATGATATGCATGTAGCCAGTTATTTATTAATAGATTGTATTAGTGTGTAATGCAGTCCTTTAACCTGAGACGTTTGAATCAGACCTTGTATAGATACGTATAATTCATATGATATATAAGTATAGGGCTAATCATGTTTTGTACGGTAAATCCAGTTTGATTATATGTTGTTCATATAAGGGTTCCATTGACGATCAAAATGGGATTCATTGGCGTGACAAGTTGGAGTGAGAATTTTCACCGACTCTATTCAAGTTGAGTTCTTAATCGAATGTTGATAAATGTCTAAAATATAAGTCTGTGATCATAGCATTATAATGATATAATGATCGACGATTCGTATATAAATCAAGATAAAGGTGTTGACATTCTATGAACTCTTGCTCGGTTAGGATATGATAATGGAAAGACATAACCCATATGATACTACAATCAATGAATGGTTTGATGAAAAATTTCTTCATCGTAATTTAGGGACTATAGCTTATTGTTAGATGATAACCATGTTAATAAGTACTAAAATGTTCGAAGCCGAAATATTCGATATATGCTCACAGTTAGGTCACGGTGAATTTTCATGGTCACACTGTAATTCTCATGCTTTTCTTATTAGGAGGGAGAGATCAAATATTATCTAGAGAGAGTTAGTACCTTCAGGGATAATATTAAAAGTCGAAATAAATGTATATAAGTGTTATATATATTTATTATTCTGTAATGTGTAAAGAATTTATATTTTGATATATTAATGTAATTTAATATAAATTACATGCTAAAATTGATAATTGCGATTATCAAATAAATTAAAATATGATTTTAATTTAAAATGATGAAATTTAAATTAAAGTGTTTAATTTTAAGTGAAATTATTATTCTACCCTTATATGATAAATAACCAATAAATATTATGATAAATGTACCATAAATATGGAATTATGAAAATTTATTAAATTAATTAATTTAATTATTAAAAAAATAGATTCATGTTAATATATTAAAGATTAATATGTTAACATTTGATAATTTTTAATTGGTTAAAATTTGTACTTATTTTAATTGGACCAAATATCTATTAGTGGATTTATGAAAATTCATTAATTACTCTATTAATTAATTAATTAGTTAATTAATAAATTTATTTAATTATTAAAAAAAGAAAAGGATAAATATTAATTAATATTAATGATTAACATTACTCCATTTGTCATTTTCTAATTGGTCCAATATATATTAAGCATAACATATTTTAATTGGTCCATTTGATTAATTAGATTAACATCACATCAAGGTATATTAAAATAATAATATTTATTTGATAAATATTAATTATTTTAATTGAAAAACAAAATAAAAAATATAAATAATTGTTATTTGTCATTTTCCATTATGAAAAAGAAAAGAAAGCAAAACGTTGGTATCATTTTTCTTCCTCCATAATTCGGTCACTGTAGGAAAGTAAAGGGTAAAGTGCAAATTAAAGAGGGCTTATGCTTTTAAGCCTTGAATTTATCAAACCAAGTTGGTAGGAAGGTAAAATTACTAAGCCCTAACTTATTGTGAATTAATTTTTATTGATTTTCATGTTTTGAGCATAGGATGTTATTGTATAAAATTTCAATTTCTTGTATGATTTGGTCATGAAAACCTTCATCCTCTGCTTCAATTTCTTGGTAGCTATCAAACGGATTTGACCGGTTCAACTTAATTCGGTTTATTATGGGTTGATCTTAAATAGACCGAATTGAGTCAACTTATTTATTATATACGTTAATATTTTATTAGTCCCAATCCGATCCACGAGCTAACAAGCTTAAATGGGTTGGCCTACGGACTAATTTTAAAAATTTTAAATTAAAAAAAAATAATAAAATATATTGTTATTAATAAATACAATATGTTAATATCAATAATAAGTCTATAATCTAAATACAATATAAACTAATTATATTATAAATTGACATATAAAAAATTTAATAAGTCAAATAAAAGTTTTATCAATAATTACTAATCCCAATATATGATCTCAAATCTCAAAATGTATTAATCCAACACTACTTAATATTAATAAATAATAAATTTAATATCATTATCAACATTCAAACATAATCAATCATCATCCAAATATAAAAGTTAAAAGCAAAATTAGATTTAATTTTTTTTAATTAAACGGGCTGGTCCATGGATTAAATAGATTAATCCGTTTAACCAACGGGTTAAATGGACCGGGTCAAATCAACCTGCGAATTAAACAAGCATATTTTTTTTTATCCTAAATCACTCCAATGATGGATTAAATGGGCTGACTCATAGACTCTCAGTTTATTTGATAGCTCTAATCCTATGTGATTCATCTTTTAATATCAATGATCACATTCTCCAATGTCTCTATTTTGTTAATTAACAATCTTACCAGTTCCTCCTTCTTCATTATTGATTCTCTTAGCAATGGGGGCACTCTATAGTCTTCTCGCATCGTTATATTTCTTTATCCAAAGGGTGTGAAAGGGTTTTTGTGTGTCATGCTCCCACTAGAGATGAAGGCCTCTTCTTCTTGAATTTAATTCACCATTTCCATGGTATTATCCTTTGTTGGGAACCTCCTAGTCAAACGATTCTTGTTATTTCTTACCATGAAGATTAGTTGCTCTTCCTATCATTTCTTATTCATTGAGTAACATGCAAATGGATTTATGTTCAATTCTCACAAATGGTGTCGGCGGTTGGTGCACAAACTAACCAAATCTCCTTCTATTCACGTATATGCTTTCACAAGTAACTTTGCACATCCATATGCAATGTTGACGTATTTGGCTTTCTGTTTTTGTTGATTTATAAAATAAAGAGAAATTTACGTGATACCGAGTATTCTTAATGAGAAAATTTTAATGCTTAAGTCAATGAAGATGTAAAAAAGTAAAGAAGTTTAATCCTCTTTAAAAATAATTAGAATATCTTTTTTTATACGGTTTTTTTTTTTTTTTTTAAAGTTGGAATAACTTTTCATAAGTTATTGAATTAATTAATGACAAAGAATGAGAATGATTTGATCACCTATTATAAAATTACGTGTAAATTTTCTTTTAAGTTAATTGCATTATTGTTATTAATCATTAAAATAATAAATATCATATCACGTAGGTCTATTAAAACCTAATATATAATATGATCGATTGGCTTAGAACTGATTATTTTTATTTGATTAAATAAAGAGATTGCCTAAACATGCTTTGATGAATATATGAAATCAAGTATCCCTCTTTAATATCTGATGCAGTACAAACAAATATATATGAGACTTCGTTAACTTAACTCGTTTTGATTATCAAATCGGGATTAGTGCTATCTCATATTATTCCATACCATATAACTTGATCCTTTTACTAAGGAGCTGGTGAATATTCGAAGAGATTGAGGTTTGACTTATTGATTTCTAGAGATACCTCTTTGTCTTAATATTATTATTATATTATTAAATACTATTTTATTATTTTTTATTAAATACTTTAATCATTTAACAGTATTCATGTTGGTTATGTTGGCAACGTCTGCCATCATTTGTCACCTTAGGTCACCGTCGACTGTCGTCTGCGAATTAATTCACGTAATCAGTTTCAGTTATCGTTAATATTATTAGAATTATCATAAATTGTTCACCGTGTTGTTTAGATTAAATAGTCATCATTTCTATTAAAAGCATAACCAGAGCATTCTAACGATCACTGGTGATTGACTGACAGTTAAGGTGGCAACAGTCGCTTATTTTGAAAAGTAGGATGGCCAAAATATTCAAATAGTTTATAAATAATACTAATAATTATTTTAATAAAAATAATTATAATATTTTATTCTTAAAATAAATTTTTTAGCCTCTTCATGTATTCATAAACAAATTAATATTTTATTATAAATAAATTAATAAAATGTAATTGATAAAGTATATCCTATGCAAAAATAGTCAACACTCATAAATTTATTTTAAATAAATATTTAATAAAAATTAAAAAAAATTATATAAATAGATAGATAAATAATTTCAATATCTATTTACATCAAATAATAATTATTTGAATTGAAATAATAATAACTTAAACTCTCATTATTATTTATTAATATAGTTTTTTTAGGGGTGATTTGATAATTAAGAATAAGTATAGAGGATTTCATATCTTATATTTAATTCCCACGATAAGATCCTCTTTGTTGAAATTTTTAAAAGATTGGGTTATAAATTTTATTTGAATTATTTTTTTGATAAGGATTTTATAATCGTAAATTTATCTAAATTATCTTATTGATATAGATTTTATATTCTTGATTTAATAGATTAAAATTTATTATGTATATAAAAAAATTTATTAAAAATATGTAATAAAAATAATTTTAATTATTTAAAATTATAATTCTTAATAAATGATATGATCAGACTGTAGAATAGAATTTTATTTTTATTAGCTCTAAAAGCAAAAACATTGTTCTTACGCAACACCACAACAATCTCTACCATTAAACAAAATTCAAAGCAACCTAACCATCTCAACTTTCACTGATTACGAAAAATCCCCATTGCTTCCGAAATTTCATAATAAGCACTGGAAATGGCAAAGATTTTTTGAATTGAGGAACATAAAGCCTGGAATTTCATTTGAGGGTATTAAGGTAATTTCGTTTAGTAATTTTGGTTTGTCATGCGGATTTAGGTTTGTAGGGGTCATTCTTCTTTTACCCCATTCAAAAGCGATCGTATTAACAAATTCGTCTACCCAAATCCCTCTGTAGCTCGTACTATAATAATCTTGCACATACACCGGGTAGTGGTGGTGGAGAAAAGTTGTAGATGCAGAGATTCATTTAGCCGGCGGAGACGGACAGCGGCTCAAAATCGGCCCTGCTTATTTGTTGAAGTTAGAGAAGCAGGAGCAAAGAGAGAGATGTCAGATTTGGATAGGCAAATAGAGCAGCTGAAGAAATGCGAGCCGTTGAAAGAGTCAGAGGTGAAGGCCCTTTGTCTCAAAGCCATGGAAATCCTCGTCGAAGAGAGCAACGTTCAACGCGTGGACGCCCCTGTTACTGTAAGTATTTTTTTTTTTTTTTGGTATGTAGTTATTTATGTCTATTGTGTGAATGTGAACATATGTCATTCAGTTTGGTTGGTTGTAATTTAACGGGATAGATAAAGTTTAGTGCTATTGCTTTTCGGGTTCTGGATTTGATTTGGTCTTCGATCAGTTTTTGAGTTGTGCGTTGTTTTTCGTTTTCTGATTACTTAGCCCTCGCTCAGTAGTAAGAGAAAAACAAAAAATAAAAAACAAAAATGGTCATGCGTCTCCCTGTGCATGACCAATAAGTCACGAATATTCGAGAAGGAAATAGATGATAGAAGCTTGTGTTTTTCTGAATTTTGAGGCGATTGAAAGTAAATTGTTATGAACTTCTGTGAGATGATTGAGTTTGATTGAAAGATTTGGTCCTTATTTGATAATTTAAGAGGCGTAGACATGGTTAATACAATCGTGATTGGGGATTATCTGTAAAATTTGATAATATGTGCATGGATAGAGTGAAGCACTGCCATGGAAGTGTTCTGTTGCTCGGTTTTGTGACATTTATGTCTATTTATCTAGTCAAAATCTAAAGAAGCAACTAAACTTGTGTTTATAATCATTTGATAGTCGCTTAGTTATTTTTAGTTTTCTTTTCATCCTAAATGTTACTTTATAAGTTAGGTGTAAAAATATAGAACTACAGAAATCGGTATTGCTTACTGTGTAACTTACTGACATGCACAGTCATGAAATTCACAAGGCAGTTTTGGGTTTGGAGTTGATTCACAAAGACTCGTGTACTGGCTAGTATGATTGGTCATCTGGATCATTGGGTTGAACTTGAGTAGAATCTTAGTTGTGATTTAGTATGACTAATATTAGTTGGATGTTCTGTTGCACAGATATGTGGTGACATCCATGGACAGTTCTATGATATGAAAGAGCTTTTCAAGGTAGGAGGTGACTGTCCAAAAACAAACTATTTGTTTCTTGGAGACTTTGTTGACAGAGGATTTTATTCTGTTGAGACATTTCTACTTCTTCTTGCCCTAAAGGTAACAGCAATAGATAATTATCTCTTGTAAATTAAGTTGGCTTTTGCTCTGGTGAATAGGATCTTGTTGATTCAGATATTCTTGCATAGTTAAAATTAAATCTCTATGTTAACTTTGAAGTTTTATTTCTCTCCCTCTCTCCTTTTCAAAGATTTTCGTACAGACTGAATGTCTTGGCTTTTAAAGCATTGCCATTTAATATAAAGTAAAGGTTGCACATGTTGAATAAAAAGATAACTGCCATACCTTTGCAATTACCTGAAGCAAGGGGTAGGTTACCTTGTAAACAACATGCTACTAGACATACCCTAACCGTTGTTGGATTCGGTGCTGATTTTAGAGTTCTTTTAAATTACAATGGAAATATGCTTACAGGATGACATGGCTATTTTAAAATCGTAACTTTGACTTTTGGACTCCTTGAGAGGTAATGGAAACATCTGTGAAAAATACTGAAAAGTTGGGAATCGTGGAGTCCAGAATTTGTTCATGGGTTCTAAATGGTTCGAATCTCAGAAAAATGTATTTTAGTAAGGAGTCATCTGCTCAATGCTCATCAATAGGGTTTTTAGAATGTATTTTTTAAGTCTTCTGTGTTTTTTAGTTTTGACATTACCCTTCTTATCATTTTGCTTTTATTAATATCATTTTCTTTGTTTCTCGTTGAAGAAAAATATGTATATATTATGCATATTAGTGAAATGTTGCTTGATTTAATTGCAGAAGGGGCAATACAAGCAGTTATTTTGTATTTTTATTTCTTTTGGACTAGGAGTATCAAAGTTTTAAATACCCAATTGTATTAAGCCACCTATGGTTTAAAAAGGTTACTATTTAGACATGTCTAAAGTAAAATACCCTCAAAATCGAAATCTTCATAACCCAAACCATATAGCTTGACAGTTTGTTGCTACAATTAATCTACTGTGGCCCTTATATCAATGCTACAGTGCTATGTGGGTGTCCTCAACATACAATTATACATAGGCTTCATGATACCTTTTGGGTGTTGTTAAGCATCAATGTGTTCTACTGTGCCTTGTCCATCTTGGTTTTCCACTAACAATTAGAAAGCATTGATAGATCATGCATATCTGATTATATTAATCTAGCCTTTTGAATGTTTTCATTAGTTTTTATTACTTTATTTTCTTAGAATTTCGACTAATAATAAGTGTACTATTAGGTAAGATATCCAGATCGAATAACACTCATTAGAGGGAACCATGAAAGTCGTCAGATCACACAGGTGAAGCCTTTTTAATTGATATGTCCATTTCAACTCCTATCTCTTCAGAATATTTATTGTTTCTCTTTTCTTAACAGGTATATGGATTTTATGATGAGTGCCTTCGTAAATATGGCTCTGTGAATGTGTGGAGATATTGCACTGATATTTTTGATTATTTAAGGTTGGTTAATTTCCATTAGGAAAAAACATTGGATATTTATGTATTGGAGTGCAAGGAGTTTTAAGAACCACAGAGTGGTAATTGAGCTGCATGGGTAGGAGTGGGTTTTGTATAGTGTGGCCAATTAAATAGTTTGATGTGTCAATCAATCAGATGGCTGGAATTATAATATTGCATTTATTGAACATCTGCATCCATGTCTAGGATTTGTGTTTCTTTCTCAGAGTTATTGCAGTTGATAAATCAATTGCATCTGATTTGCAATGGATTTTAGTTCCCCCTGTGTTTTTGCTTTAACTTAAATGCAGTAAACTTCAAGTGTATCGTCTTTATTATTGGGTGCTCTGGTTTTTTATTTTTTAATATTTTAATCTGTTACTCTAGTGGCAATTTTGAGTCCTTTTTCGTTTAAATTACTTCCAGACTTACCTAAATTCACTAATTTATGTTTTCCCTTTACTAATGCTTCTGAATTTTGATCTTTCATTGCAGTTTGTCAGCTCTCATAGAGAATAAAATTTTTAGTGTCCACGGTGGACTCTCTCCTTCCATAACAACGCTGGATCAGGTAAATGAAGCCTTCCTCATATTATTAGAAAACTCTTTGAAGATTGTATGGGATGCTGTTAACATGACCTTTTTCCAGATCCGAACAATTGATCGCAAACAAGAAGTACCTCATGATGGTGCCATGTGTGACCTCCTATGGTCAGATCCTGAAGATATTGTAGATAGCTGGGGTTTGAGTCCCCGTGGTGCTGGTTTCCTATTTGGGGGCAGTGTTGTCACTTCTTTCAACCACTCAAACAACATTGATTATATTTGCCGTGCTCATCAGTTGGTAATGGAAGGATATAAATGGATGTTCAATAACCAGATAGTGACAGTCTGGTCAGCTCCAAATTACTGTTATAGGTAAAAATTAGCAATTTGAAATATTCTCCTTTCATCCTTAAAAAAAGAAAGAAATATTTTCCTTTCATGCTTCTAGAGTTATCTCATTGTCAGATGTGTCACAGATGTGGCAATGTTGCTGCAATCCTTGAGCTTGATGAAAATCTTAACAAGCAGTTCCGTGTATTTGATGCTGCCCCACAGGTTTGTACATGTGATATTATTTTAGTTAATTGCCGAATTCAGTTTCTCTTTTGGCCAATTATTTGGACCATATGCTTCTCAGATGGGATTTATGTAAATCTAGTGAGTAAGAGTGCACTGGTTTTTGTTTAACAAGTGATATATTTTTTGCTCCTAAAGAGGCTAGGAAAGTGTTACCAAAGATTTTAGACTTTGGATTCCATAGGAAATTATTTCTCCACCTTTCTATGCTCCAAATCAACTGTTTCCAATTCATAAAACCTGAAAGTATGTATGGCTGACATATCACGGTGTCATATCTCATGTTGCATTCTGCCTTTCAATCACCTTTATTTATTTTTTCTTTAAAATTTCCCGTTCTCTTGATCCATTCTTTTCCTGTTCTTAGTCTAGTATTGCCTCTTAAATTGACTTGCATTATGAGATGCACTGAAAATTTATCATCAAATTCAGGAATCTAGAGGAGCTCCTGCTAAAAAACCTGCACCAGATTACTTTTTATGAGAGCAGAAGTTTTGCATTTTTTGAAATACACTATGTTTGTATTGAAATACAAGAAGATTTGTCACCACATGGTGATGATCATACAGGAAGAATTGGTCGTAGGCTACTCTCAGATCAGCTCCTCAAGTGAACAGCAAGAATTGTACCTTCCAGTCAGTTGTTGATCAGTTTGGATTGTGGAGTTTGCCTGCGTCTACCACTGTTTGATGTTTGCTTGTTGAGTGTGTACAATGTAATAGTATGTCATGTGCGCAATTGAATCATGCAATACGTAACATTATACTTTTTCTTTAGAGGGCGGGTAGATAGAACGAGCGAAAATTGGTCTTACAGGAAGAAGCTCTGCTTTCCTCCACGGGGCGGGAGTATGAATATGATTGGATTAGGACTTCTGGAGGAGGAATATTTAAATCATGATTCTTATAGAAGTTTTGGATTCTCCTCCTGCGTTATGCTTATTATTCCATGCATGTCAAACCCTTTTAACACATGCTCGATTGAACACTGATCATTGCAAGATGCCATAGCTATTCCCGGAAAGTTTGCAGCAACAATGACATAACAAAATCTGCTAACAACATAATTTGCTGGGATTGGTTTAAAAATTCTTAATGTAACGTGAAAAAATTCAAATCATAAGTGTATTTATATGTTTTCGTTCAACAAATAATTGGAAGCAAAGATTGCGGCAGGTATCCTGAACTATGCGAATCTAGTACACGGACGCTATGTCTCGGGGAAAATTAGTTTTCCACGAACTCATGATGCCATTATTATCAGTTCGTGCTATGTCTCGGGGAAAATTAGTTTTCCACGAACTCATGATGCCATTATTATCAGTTCGTGCAATGGAAGATAGAGACACGTGGCTGTTTTTTTTGCCGAGAATCTTCCGACTATAAAGAAATAAGGGAATTAAGCAAAAATGATTACTGTTTATAAGGAGAATTAAAAAATGTTCGTTGTTCAAAGTTTTAATAAAAAATGATCTGATTTATTGTTTTTGGACGAAAATATCTTTAAAATTAAAGAAGGAAGAGGCGCGATTTGGTGCGGTGAGTTCCGTTGGAGTGCGCCATCGATAATACACGTGGCGCCCTCGATGGGCACCACATGGCACACTCGTTTTAAATAATTAATTTTTTTTTAAATTTAAAAAATATAATTAATTAATTTTAAAAAATAGAACTCT
>JAVXUL010101231.1:0-19933 GCA_035590515.1 Trichilia minutiflora | reverse complement strand
CTACTCAACAATAAAAGATAAATAACATGATAAATACAGCTGTAACAAAGATAAATAACAGTAAATAAAACTGGTGTCTATGCTAACAACAGTTTGAGTAAAACTTTTAGCCACCAAGCGTGCCTTGTATCTTTCAAGGAATCCATCTGACTTGTATTCGATTGTGAAAACCCATTTGCAACCAACTGTTCTTTTATCTTTTGGTAAATCTATTATCTCCCATGTTTTATTTTTCTCAAGAGCTCGCATTTCTTTCAAAATAGCCTCCTTCCACTTAGGAACATGTAAAGCATCCTGCACATTTTTTGAAATCTTCACACTAGACAAGTGTGAGGTAAACATAGAGAAAATAGGTGACAGATTTTTGTAACACTCAAATTTTGACATGGGATATTTAGTACAACTTCTGATGCCTTTACGAATAGCAATAAGAATATCAAGATCCAATATCCTTGATTCAGAGTTAGGTAAACTCACTTGGACAGGTTCAAGATAAATGTTACCTAAATTTTCAGTGGAGTTTTGAACAATCTGTGGTTCAGATTCTTGACATTGCTCAAAGGCATTGGTCTCATTTCTTTGAATTTGTTTCCGCCTTGAGTAAACTATAAGTTCTGTTGTACCTTTTGTTCCTCTATTATTGTTTCTATCAAGATTATGAGATGATTTGATAGATTTTGGACTCAGATTTTCATTGTCTAAAACACTAGATTCTGTATTTATAAAAAAATTTGGTTCATTATATTCAAAATGCGAATCTTCATCATTTGTCTCCCCCTGAAGATGAGTATCAAAATATGATTTGGACTAAAAAAAAGTGACATCCATTGTGACTAACATCTTTTTTGAAATGGGATCATAACATTTGTATCCCTTTTTAGTTGGAGCATACCCAACAAAAGCACATTTTTGTGCCTGTTTATCTAATTTCATACCCAACAAAAGCACATTTTCGTGCCCGTTTATCTAATTTCCCAAAGGTAATACAACCAAGCATTTTTAAAGGCAAGTCAGAAGACAATTTTGATAATGTGAAACTCTTTTGTAAAACACTTAAGAGGTGTTTGAAATTTCAAGATCTTTGTAAGCATGCAATTTATAAGACATGTAGCAGTTAAAATAGCTTCGCCACATAGATACTTGGAACCTTATTTGTAAACAGCAATGCTCTGCTCACTTCTAAAAGATGTTTGTTTTTTCTTTCAGCAATGTCATTTTGTTGAGGAGTATTATTGCAAGAGCTTTGGTGTATTATGCCTTTTTTCAAGAAAAAATCACTAAAAGCTTTGTTAAAATATTCTTTGCCATTATCACTTCTAAAATTTTTTATTTTTTCTTGAAATTGTGTTTCCACCAAGGTATAAAAGGTTTTGAAAACCTCTTCTACTTCTGATTTGTCTTTTAACAAGTACACCCAACTTACTCTTGTGTGATCATCAATAAAACAAACAAATCATTTTTTACCAGAAGATGTTGGAACTCTAGATGGCCCCCAAACATCACTATGTATTAAAAAAAATGGTTTTGATGCTTGATATGGCTTTGGAGGAAAATAAGAATGATGATGCTTAGCTAATTCGCAAAACTCACATGCAAATGAAGATGGACTTTTATTTTTAAATAAACTAGGAAACAAGTGCTTTAAATAATAAAAATTTGGATGTCCTAACCTATAATGCCATATCATAACATCACTAGAAACAGAAACAGATTGAAAACATGTACTCTGAACTTGGTTGCTTGAATTAATCCCATCTTCAAAGAAATAGAGACCACTCTTTCTAGCACTGCCAATCCTTCTCCTCGAGACCATTTCCTGAAACTCACACCGAGAGGGATAAAAATTAGCTTAATACTTTAGATTATTAGTTAACTTACTGACAGATAAAAGATTGCAAGAGAGTTTAGGCACATGAAGGACATGATGTAGAGTTATGGATGGAGATAAAACAATGGATCCAGTCCCAGCTATTGCTGAGAGTGACCCATCAGCAATCTTGATTTTATTGTTTCCTGCACAAGGAGTGTAAGTTGAACAGAGGTTGGAGCAATATGTCATATGATTAGTTGCTCCAGAATCGATGATCCAAGAATTGGCTTGACTAGGATTGACATTTAGAAAGACAGTAATGAAGTTACCTTTTTGTGCTAAAGAGTAAGAAGGATTTACTCGGAATTGTGGAGATTGAAAAATCTTGTACAGGTGCTCTTAGCTATTCCTTTGTGAATGGAGACGCTTCTGAAGTAGTTTACTAGAGTTGAATTTCTTCATGAGAGACTTGAAAGGCTCAATTCTCACCCCCTGCCTTTTCCTTCCAGTCTGGAGGTTTTCCATGAATCTTCCAGCAGGTTTCCCTTGTATGCCATGGCTTTTTGCAATGATCACACCAAGGTTTTTTCTTCCTTTCATTGTCAGACTCAACGCCTCTTGAAACAAGGGCAAAATTTTTAACATCAGCTATTGGTTTTGCTTCTTAATAGTTCAGCATGACTTTTCTTTTAATCTCTTCTCTTTTAATCTCAGAAAAAACCTCACGAAGGGATGGTAGAGGTTTTTCTCCAAGGATTCGAGACCTAACTTCATCAAGATCACGATTGAGACCCACAAGAAATAGATACACACGATCATTCTCCTCCTTTTTCATTATTTTTACACTATCTGTAGGGCAATCCCATTCGTCATTATAACATTGATCTAACTCTTGCCATAATGAAACCATCTCATTATAATAAATAGTGACCTCACGATAACCTTGTTTTGATTTCCATAATTTTGTTTTCAAATCAAAAATCTAAAATGAGTTTTCTACATCAGAGTAGGTCTCACGCACTACTTCCCATACATCTTTTGCAATCGGAAGAAAAAGGTAAGGTTTACCTATGATTGGCTCCATTGAATTGATCAGCCAAGCAATAATCAAGGAATTTTCTGACCTCCATGTGCTCAGATTGGGATCTTCAGCTGTTGGTTGCTTCATTGCTCCGGTGAGCTGCCCAAGTTTTCCCCTGCCATCAATGGCTAACTTCACGGATTGAACCCACTCTAGGTAGTTTTTTCCATTCAGTTTGTGTGAGGTTAATTGAAAAGAGTGTTGAGAAATGTGGTCTGTACTAGTTGTCATGGTAGTTGTACTAGTAATGGAACTTTCTACCGTAGAAGAATCCGATGTTCTTCTTGTCCCAGTGTTGGCTGTTTTAGCCATAAAAAATCAAGAATCAGAACCTGTCTCTGATACCATGTTAGAAAAGAGGATTTTGAAAAGAAAGAGCTATACAGCCTTTTTATTTTTATTCTTCTTTATTTTGTCTATTACACTCTGGGCAATATATACAAGATATCTAAACAAGGAAAGAAGATAAGAAAGGAATAAAATTATAGAGTCATAATTTACAGCTTTAATTATGGAAAGGACAGAAAATAATAATAACAGGAGATAATTGATAGCAATAAAGATGCCAACTATTAGTCAACTCTTAATTATCCAATAATGTCCTTGTACCGTCAATTATCCAGTGAATTGTGAAAGCAGCATATTTGGATTATTCACCCCTCCACAGAAGACATAGTATTCTACCGATTCCCTCAAAGAAAATGTTTGGATGCCCATTGATATGAGTTCCCTTGTGTTTCTACTGTAATCATGAATTGGTTTGCTTCTTACTGTCAGTCATTAGTTGCTATTATAGGAATTGCACCATTTTGGACCCTACAAAATATGCTATTCCATTACAAAATATTTTTTTGTTAAAACTCAGTATTAGCACTTCTAATAGCTTCAGGCGTTCTTTTTTCAATTTACAGGCTCGGACAAGCCACACCAAAAGCATCAAATCGAGTAGAAGAGAGTAGCAAGCGGCATCACAATCAATCAAGCAGTGCACCTGCTAGGGATTTGGCATCATTTGCAGACGAATATAGAAAATTGGCAATTGATTGCCTTAAAGTTTTACGTGTAGAGATGCAGCTTGAAACAATCTTTCATATGCAGGTTCGTGGAGCCTATGTAATTAATGAATATTTCTCCTCAATTGGGAATGAAATTTTTAATAATAATTCTGCAAAAGAAATATCCTTAATTCACTGCACATTATGATATGAACAGGAAATGACTAGTAGGGAGTATTTGGAGGACCAAGATGTAGAAGAGCCGGATGACTTTATTATTTCACTCACTGCACAGGTAAGTATCTGTATATCTGCATCTCTTTCTGAGAGTGATAGATACGTCATCTATATCATTTGTACACCAAAGTTTGACCTTTGAAGGTGTTTGTGTCATTCTAGTGCTTGATGATGCTCAGTTCTTGTATACATGTTATATGGCTGAGACTGAAATACTTTGAATTTTTTTCCATGCTATGAACTAGCTGAAAGGTTGGTTTTTATTACCCATCAGTCTGAATGCTGGCATGTACGTGAAAATCATTTTCCTGATGGTGGTATACATGCCAACTTCTGGGCATTTCTTTAGGCAGAGTTTGAAGGATTTTTTTAATTTATTTTCTAGAAAATTTTAAACTGACAACATAACCTTGGGATAGCCATTGTTGCATTGTTTTGCACGTTTTTCAGGATATCTATATGAAACTTGATGTCACATTTTACTTCTTTTTTTATTTATTTTTCAATATTTATCAAGTCACTCCGTAATTTAATTAATCATTAGTTTCTAGATTTTCATCTTGAAGGTAAATTAACCTGAATGCCATTTCAATAGTAATGGCGTTGATCCAACCCATCGAGCTGTGGAGAATAAAACTTTTTATCTTTACGAAAAAAGTTGTTTCCAGGACCATAAACTGTCTGAGCAATTTAATTTTCGAATTATTTTCAGTGATATTGCCACATTATACAATTCCTTATATTTGAATGTTATTTCACTTGAACGTTATGTTGACTCCGTAGCCATTATCTGAAGCTTTTGGGTTAAGTGGTTAACAAATACATTGGATCCATTTACTTAAACACAGCAAGTCTTATATGTGGTGTGGTTGTGGGAGAAAATGGGTCCTTTCTTGTTTTCATTGGTATGGCTTTTCAAGGATTATCATTTTCTTTTGGAAGCCAATCTTATATTTTCTTCCACTTCTTGCTCATAGATAACACGTAGGGATGAAGAGATGGCACCTTTTATAGCTGAAACAAAACGAAACTACATATTTGGTGGGATTTGTGACATTGCAGCAAATGCATCGATAAAGGTCTGTGTGCATTTTTTTGCTACACAAAAGTTGCATTAGATGATAAATTTTTAGGTTTAAGTTTTGTTTTTCCTTATCTTTTACACTTACAGCATAGTATATGTTACCTACTAATTGGTTCAAGCATCACTTCTAATGGCATATGCTACGGCTTGTTAGGCTTTGGCTGATATGAAAAGGTTGAACCTTTTTGGAGTTCAGCAGATATGTCGGAATTCAATTGCTCTGGAGCAGGTAAATTTGATGTAGTTTTACTTCTTTTTATCTTTTTTTATTTTTTAAATAGGTCAACTAATTGAAATGACTTGACTCATGTACTTGATGAGAATGCTAATTGACTCGACCTAAATGACTAAATGGGAACTTGTTGATTATAATTTTGTGTATACGACTAATCATCATGGTATTACAACTTCCAATGACATTTTGCAGTCCCTGGCTGCTATTCCCTCAATTGATAGTGAAGCTGTACGGCAGCGATTAGACCATGTCCGGACGTATTATGAACTATTAAATATGCCATTTGAGGCAAGTCACTTCAACTCAGACATTCATTTGTTTTAAATTTTGGCTGTGCTGTCTGATTTTGGTATTTTCCCTCTTTGCAGGCCTTGCTTGCCTTCATAATGGAGCACGAGGACTTGTTTACCACTACAGAGTTAGTTGCAAGACCAATTATGTTGTCTGAATTTGCTTGCCTTTATTTTTCTACTTTAAAATGTTACATTCTTTTGCTAGGTATGCTAATCTTCTCAAGGTCAGCGTTGTTGGAAGGGAGATTCCATCAGATGCAATGGATAGAGTATTGGAGATTTTATCTCATTAGCGTGGATGGTGGTGTTATGTACCCAGTGCATGTATAGATAGCATTATTTTATATCATAGAGTAAATGCTACAGCGGAATGCCGCAAGCCTTTTCCTATTGATTACGGTAGATTTTTGTCATATATCATTGATACGATGAACTAGAAAGTGTTGCGTTTTATACTCATTTGGTGCAGTATCAATTTTGTATGCTTGTTGCTGTTTATTGTTTATTGAAAATAGGTTGATGAGGGAACCTTAGTTTTGATTATTCCCTGTAAATTTTTCGTTGTGATTATAATAGAATTCCAGTTCCAGAAAGTCTAGCTACGGGCTCCCTTGGCTTGCCATAAAGATGGTTAACTTTTTCAGTGAAAGTTGCAGTTTTTCTAGTTTCTCTAGCACATTACTTTTAATTTTCTATTTGAATTTCAATTTTCCTTTCGGTTCATTATTGCAGGACTGTATGTAATGGTCACGTCTGCTGGTTTTTCAGTTTATTTCGGGAAATTTTACGGGAAAGATTGCATTTTGTCCCCTGTTTTCAAAATTAGACACCGTTGAAAAACTTTTTAAAACTTGATTAAGAAATTGTACTCACTTCATTTTAATTTCGAATAAATTAATGGAATTTTCAAATTTCAGTTTTGGGCTTGGTGCATTTGTGACTAGATTTACATTAAAAATTGGTGAACTTTATTCAATTACATTTGAATATTTTAATTTCAAAAATTATAAAATACTAATTTTTTTGCGAAATTAACGTGTAAATTATAATTTAAATATTGTAATTTAGGTTAGACGTAAAACAATGATAATGTCGATGGGTAATGTGAATAATTTTGGTTGGAAAAGCAGTCGTTAAACTGAGTTTGAAAATTTTATTAATCAAATCAACTAATGTTTTTAAAATTATATATATATAATTTTATATTTATCAAATATTATTGAGAAATGCTCAAAATTGATCATATATATATATTTTTATTTATTAAAATAACCGTGTCAGAAAATTTTTAATGAAATAAACCAAAATTTATTTTTTGGATAATAATATCCTTATAAAAGAATTAAATATAATTTCAGATATAATATAAAATGAAACTTTTAAATACAGTTTAAAACGATACATTCAAATACAATTTAAAATAATATTTTCGAACAAAATTTAAATAAGTATTTTTGAACACAATTTTTATTTTAATTTTTATGAGTATTATTATTAGAAAAACAGATTTTTGGTTTATTTTGTGAATATTTTTTTGACATAGTTATTTTAGTAAACACACACAAAAAAAAAAAAGTATGATCAATTTAGTACAAAATCCAATATTATTCTAACTATTATAACATCAAAAAAAAAAAAATAACAAAACAATAATTGCAAATTTATTTTCAAACAACAAAAAGAGAATTGCTCTCCTCTCATTTTTACCTGTTCTTCTCAAAATCATCGGCCTTTATAATTATAATTATATTTTAACAAATTTTTACAGGATAAAAATTATAACAATAGAATTAAAATTGATATAGAGAAGTTGAAAGTACGTGTTCTACAATGTGTTTTTGATGAATTGAAAATCATGTGAATTGGAAGAATCTGTCAATGCTTTTCTCTCTCTTTGTTGCTTTCACTGGGAACGCAAAGGCAAAGGGAAAACAATCAAAAGCACTTGCGTAGATTACAAGATGCAAACCAATGGATTTGCCATGTGGAGGGAGGGAAAAGCACTTTCCTTATTTCCAATTTCCAATCCATCTTTAGTAGTTTCAACAAATTCGACTCAAAAACAAAAAGCAGCTCAAAATTATATGCCCGGCAGTACCTTTTGATGCATCTTTTGTGGTCTTCCGCAAAAATAATAACCTTGTTTTAATGTACTAGAAGTAATTAATTCTGCTATTATCAACTTAAATGATTTATGTATCATCTGAAGAATAGGAAAAGAATGGTAATAAGACAATTAGCTCATGGCCAACTGCTCTCTCTTAACTGGCATACTGCTCATGAAGAGTTTCATGGTCCATGCGAAAAACAAAAAATGGTACATTCTTATTTCTTGGCTCTTCTGCTGGGTAGCCGCAAAGCAGGGCCATGTGCTTTTCCAACCTACAAGTTACTGCTCCATATGTGAAATTCCGATATCATAATTTTGAGGTAAGCTGGCCCTTTTTCACTTTTCCTTGGACCACTTCAAACACAATTGAATTTCATCATTAAAGGCTTGATTTTCTTGCTTTTGCAATTTCTATTCTATAAAATTCTTGCACTGATTGCAGTTGACGAAATGTATGCAATAGAAATCTAGCATAGGATTGATTGGATAGAGTAAATTTTACATATTTCCACTGCATACATAAAGATGTTGCAGTTGATTGGATAGAGTAAATTTTAAATATTTCCACTGCATACATACAGATGTTGCAACTCGGCTGCTTTAGCATTGACATAACTGATTTTAGTTATTCTCATTGGGTGACAATTATCCACAATTTCAGCATTAGACTTGGTGCCATCTGTTTCCCAATGATAAAAATACGGAATGCAGTGACGCTTACAGACTCGTATATACTTTCTTCTGAGAAAATGAAATCCTTTAAACCACTCTCACCCAAAAACATCAGCACAATTTCTGTACCGTAGAATCGTGAGGTAGAATTGTGTGGCCATGTTTCATCTGGATGACCTCGCTTGAAGCAAGAGAAATGTTATACAAACTCTTTCTATCATGCATTCAACTTCTTAACTCTTCCAACCCACTGACTTAAGATCAGCTTGTTTAAGTTCTACATGCATTCCAAACCTGGGATTCACAACACAATTAGTGTAAAATTTAAAGCATTTAGCCCAGTAACTAGGACTGAAAACATAAGAATATGGGTACCAGCCAGCTTAGCTGGTAGGATTCTTGTAAGAGTACAGGTTATCTTTAGATACTATCAGTTAGATAAAATTGGTACATATACGAGATGATGTGGGAGGATAGTGTAAAAAAGTAAAGATAAAAAGAGTAACCAGCCACAAAATTAGTTCACTATGATGATATACTAGGCCTACAAAGATACACATCATTGGTGGACCCACAGAGGTGGGATGGGGAATTCGAAGCATTGTAGCACCTGGGATACACCATGCTTTTATAAGTTATTCACAAGATTTATTCCCTAATACAAATTACACAGATTAGTTAAAATGTCATCCAAACCATCAACAAACTTTTTAGTGATTGAATATTTGCACGAATCTCCCAAGAGAAGTTAGTGGGTTCACTTATGGCTAGGACACCAGGAACACCAATACCTTGTGATTTGAATAATGGAGAAAAAAAGATAAGAATGTGTAATGGAGGAAAAAAAGGAGCCATCCTAGTAAATTTGCCAAAAGGAGGATAAAGACAAATTACCCAAGATCTGAGGGGAGTCTGAAACCACCAATCCTTACACGTTTTAATGCATGAAGCTGGAAAAACAATAAACAAAGCAGCTGACATAAACACGACTGGAAGATAAATCAGATGGAAACAAATACATAGTAGCCACTAATGTCAAATAAAAATAAAGGCCCA
Organism: Trichilia minutiflora; assembly: GCA_035590515.1. Lineage (NCBI taxonomy): Eukaryota > Viridiplantae > Streptophyta > Magnoliopsida > Sapindales > Meliaceae > Trichilia > Trichilia minutiflora. Next base: position 10,360 of record JAVXUL010101231.1, on the reverse strand, counting down.
ATGTTGCCACCAAAAGCATTATCAATTTTTATTTTTTTATAAAAATTAAACTGCATTAGTACATAGTTAAAAAAAATAATTGTAATCCATTCCTTGTAGATTCAATCAAATGAGAGTAACAATCAAAATGTCAAAAGTATTCTAATAATAAACCTAAGCTAACCTTAAGTCCAGCATTCTTCACCAGTTCTCGAACTTCATGGTTCCTGCCTTCATGAACCTGCATGAATTGAGTTTTAAGTAAATTAAACAAAAGCTTCTGGCAATTAATTTTAATTAATATAGCTAATAAAAGATAACGAGCCCATTATTGAACCACTCTGGTAAAATTTCTCTCTCATTTTGCTCCATTCTCCCCCAGGTTACCAATATGGGAAAGAAAGGTCACCAAGTAAAAGGTTGAAATTGACAACTCCAAATCAAAGCTCCAAAACAAAATATGCCACATTCAATTTATCTGATCAAATCTCTTAGGAAAAACACCACTGAAACCCTTTTGTCACTACATACACAACCATAAATGGTAACATATTAAAATCATGCGTAGATCATGAACACAATATTATCTAAGTAGAAGAATTGCAGTGATCAATCAATAATTGAATGAAATCTGCAAAGAAATACCACAAAATTGATACAATTTCATAGCATATTGAAACAGTTCACAGTTCACACTTCACAGACTAAAAACAGATCTGACATACGACAATACGAATACGAGTTCTTGATATATCTGGTTGTGGTGGTAATAACTCCACGACATCTGGCGTGCAATGGGTGCCTTCAATAACTGTTCCATCTGCTATGGCTATCAACTGCCGTTTGTTTACTGCACCATCTATGGTTGCAATGTATCTACAGTGAGTATGTAAAGGTTATGCACATCAGAATAAACTCATTCATTACAATAACATTACTTAACCTAAAAATATCGTTCTGAGCAAGCAAAAAAATGAATGAGCGAAAAGATGAAATGACATAATAAATTTTTTCTAGACCTAGAAATCCCCCACTCTTTCTTATGAGTTCACTGAGTTCTGAACTTAGGACGATTGTAGGACCCTAGAATCTTGGTAGCAGGAATCTTGTAGGATATAATATCCTATGTAGGTGACTCCAAGGGGTGTGCAACTGCACCAATTAGTTCTTGGTTGGAAACCAAAGGTCTTAATCACTCAACCGAATGCCTTGGGGTTAAATTGACAATAGCATCAGAATTGGCTAAACAATCTCAGGTCTCATATTCATTTGTAGGAACATAAAATCAATTAAGTTCACTGTATATACCCAACCCATAGTATAGAAATGAAAAAAAAAAAATTAGAAGGCATTTTACATGAAGAATGCATGTTTCTTTTGTGTCGATTAACCATAGTAGTGCATAGTTTAATAAAAACATGTGAAAGCTTACTCTTTCTGCAACTTAGAGGAAGGATGTGATATTTTCTGTGCAAAATCTCCTGGAAAACAAAGGGCATAATTTTGGATTAGATATTTTAGTCCAATTTCATATCCCTCTTATACATCATGTTTGCAGCATAATGGATACTGAAATGCATACCATCATTCGTCACTATAATCAACCCAGTTGTGGCGACATCAAGGCGACCAACAGTGAATAATCGTGGTCTTGGTAGACCCGGATTTCTTTTATCCTGTAAATACAGATAATCTTTGACTAAAAGTTAAAAATATACTTGGCAGTATGATATAAATATGTAACTGATAATAAGTTCTGCGTACTATAGACTTCAATTTATTTCATCCACTGAAAAATTCATGGTAACTGAAAAGTAGACCATCAAAACTATTTCCAGCACATACCCAACTCTTTAAATAGTCATCAAATAGACTTTTCACAGACCTCAACTCCTTCTCCCCAGATGAGCAGATGTACCTGTCATAAGGCGATTGAATTAGTTTTATACATATAGTTTCCAAAACCAAACAGCCAAAACTTTAGAAATGACTTGAAAAAACAGAAAGAAGCATTCACGATGATAACAACTTCCAACCCTTTTGGTTTGTTCAGAGCAAGATACACTTTCGGCGGCAATTTCTTAGGAAGCCGTCTTGCATTTACATAAATGATATCCCTTGTCGGATCAACTCTAGTCTGCATATCATAGCAAATAAAAAAGACATAATTCTAGATGAGAACAAGTAATCCTTAGATATATGGTCTTATAGTACTAAAAATGACGAAAGAAAATATAAATCTCTTCTCCGAGAATAAAGCAACTATGAGTTACTAAAACATTGTATAACAAAATAAAAGAAATTAAGAGCTCACCTGAGGAGTATTGCATACAGAACCATTTACAGTCACTTGCCCTTGAAATATTAGCTCTTCGCTACTCCGTCTTGATGCCACTGATAACACATTTAACATAGCCCAATAATTACCAGACACCATTATACAAAAAAATAACATTCAAATTTCCCAAGTACTAGAACAAGCAAGTTGAATTTATAAAACATCCATGTTGAATCAATGATTCATCAAAAGAATCCTTAAATATTTTATTATAATTTTAAATTTATTCATATTAAATTATTTTCCTCAGATTACATTCAATGCATTACCAGTAACTAAAGTTATTTTACACAACCCCTACTATAATTTGTATATGCGCATGAAGTTTATCAATATTTACTTATTACTAAAAGTTGATATTTTTGAAAAACGATATAGAAGCAAGACTCCAACCATTTTTATTACACAATAAAACATTATCATTAGTATCACATAACAGTACATAGACAAAGTGTATATAAGGTTCATTTTTGTAGAATGCACTTCCGAGTAATATCAATTGCTATAAAAGCACAGGAAAGTGCTGTCTCAAATAGCACCCATAAATACTTTTTGAAAATGTATCAAATGTTTTTCTCATTTAAAAAATCAATTTTAAAGCACCTACCAAGTATTGAAGTAAAATTTCTCATCAAAGCACATGGAAGCCATTTTTGGATAATTACCCGTCCAATTCCTCTCCCAAAAGTACATTTAAGTTCTTTTCCTACTCAAAATGCACTTTTTAACAACATATCAGGACTTATCCTGTTATCCATCCAACAATACAAATGCTTGTTCAAAGCTTAACCGCTTGAGCCCAAATAATGATTTAACTAATTTCAGCATTACCAGATAGAAAAAAATAATTGATTCTTTGGAAGCATTTTTTTACCAGTAAGCTCTTTCGATGCTGTCAAAAGTAATAACATGACAAAAACAATACCTCCTGCTGCAGCTAAAACTTTACTGAGCCGTTCCGGCGGGTCTCTGAAGTTTTCATTATAAAACCTACGAGCCGCTTTCGAAAGCTTCACGCCCTTAACTCCACCACTCTCGTTTTTCTTCTTTCTAGCATTCTGGGTGTTGGCGTCAGCCATGGTGTGGATGAGACGCGTAGGCGGGTGCATCTGGAGCTTGAGATTGCCATCCTCGCCGCGCACAATCCATGGAATAAACAGCTGTTGTGACCCACCACCAAATTCGACGTCGTCGTCGTCTTCTGGCGGTTGTTGCGGCTGCGGGAGGTTTTGGATTTTCTTGGGTTTTGGGGGAGCGAATGAAATGTTGAATTGGAGAGAAGAAGAAGAGCAAGTAATGCGAGGGAGAGTACGGTGAAGGGAAACAGTGGGTTTTCTGAGGAGGAAAGAGAACAGTGATGTTGTTATTGCCGTTGGTGCTAGCGAAGTCATTTTCACTTCCGTCTTTCTGGGTTTGGTTGTGCAGTGCTAAAGCGATCGATGCCATTTATAAAATGATAAATGTACTCTTACTTGATTATTATTAGTGATAACATACTCCCTAATGTCTGAAAGTTGTATCTGTCCCCAAGACCACTAAGAATTGAGGGTAAATACGTAAATTCGAGTCATCAACAACACTTTTGCATGCAAAACTAAACTCAAAAACAAATCCGTTGAGATCATCTCGTAACACCGAAAATCACAAATCCTTGCTACGACCTAACTGATGTTTTCTTTGAATTTAACGCTAAACCTCACAATTCAATGGAAACCGAACAATTGCTGCTCCGAATTAGAATCCAGGACTAAAATTTCTCCGAAATTAACCTCTCAACCGACTCGCAAACGGTCGCTGAAAATCTGGCTTCCCAGCCAGATTGAGTTCCATCATATCGTCGACAGCAATAGCCAGCCAGGATCGGAGAGTTCGGATGTCATGGAGGAAGAAAAGTATTACAGAGGAGTTCGACAAAGGCTATGGGGAAGGTACGAAGTGGAGATCCGTGGGCCGACGCGGAAAGAATCTGGCTGGAGACGTTTGACACGGCCATTGAAGCAGCCAGAGCCTACGATCGAGCGGCGTTCAAGCTGCGAGGATCGAAAGCCATCGTCAATTTTCCTCTTGAAGCGGGTAATTGTGACTCAAGCATAGAGAATGGCAAGCGTAAGACAATTAAATTTTACACTGGAAGTTAATTTGTTGTTTCGTTGGTGAGAAAATGAGCAAGAAAATTTATCCACGACTTTGCAACTTGCTTCTACTTCATTTCAACTTCTGCAACTTAACTTGCCGCTTCTGGATAGTAATGATGAAATCATGGATGGGTTGGTTGATATTGATGAAATCATCAATTAAGTCATCATTAATGGTGATGATGAAATCATTGATGGATTGGTTGATATTGATTTTTGGCTGTCGACAGTCGACGAAAGGAATTCTCAAAGAGTATTGAGGTTGGAAAAATAGAGCAACCGAGGGAAACGAGAGTATGTTGATTACTTGAATTTACATATTTACCCTCGGTTTCTTAAACTGCAGAGAATTTTATCACGAAGAAGAAGAAGAAGATGATGATGTAAAAAGGTGTTTATTATTTTGCAAAACCATAGGGTATTTGTCATTCTCCCATGTTAGATACAACCTAAGTGAATAAGAAAGATAATAGAGAAAAATAGAGAAACCTCCCTTGGGAATTGGAAAGGACTCTAATCCACACAGATTACCTATTAGCACATGCGATTTTCTGGCCCCTGCTGAAATCAATGTAGCTCTTCTCCCTTTATCAAGAGCTAACAGGTCACAACTAACGACATGAAGAAAGTAATAATTAAAACAGTAAGAAAATAACTACTTAAAAAATACATCTACAGTGAAAAAAGATTGTAGATCATTCAACTATGATTTATTTTCAGAGATAAAGAAGTTTGTCAATTAATATATATTATTATTAACCCTCTGCAAACTGTATAAAACCTTGCACCAGAGGCTCAGAGTATATGCGGGAACTATAAAGATTTAAAAGTAGTCATTATTTTCAAAGACCACCATGTTCGGAGAGAATAAAGTGCCTTCCGAAAATAAGCAATTCATAACTGAACGGAATGTTACAGACATGGCGGTTCTAAGAATCTGCTGCATGATGCAGTTAAAATTTCCTCACACCAGCATAATCTTGAAAACTTCCTCAAATAGAGCCAAAAATCAATTTCCTTAAATATTTGCTTTACAGTCTTTGCTGAATCAAAGATCCTAAAATACAACGAAAAGTTAATCATTAATGAAGGGCTATAATTGCCTGACAAAAAGAGTAGAAAACCAATAGTACTTACTATTTGTGTTTTCCATCATGGAATTGTGCATTTTTTGAGGATTTAAAAGTCTCCAGAAATTCTTTGGCCTTCTGTAACTCTTGTTTCTGCCTTGACTTATTCCACTTGTGTTCAATAGCCAATATCTCGATGACGCGAGGCAATGCCCTGCGTGCTGCATCCGTGTCAAGGAATGCAAGCCGGGATCTCCTTGAAATGAAATCTACTGCAGATTCACAGTACTCATTGCGAGCACAGTAAGCTACCTCAGCCTCTAGAAAAGGGTATCCATGGGCAAGTCGCTTCCCCAAACCTTCATTCTATAGATTCAAAAGTGGCATTCAATAAGCTAACTACCAAAAAGGACATGACTGGATGTGCATGGTCACAAACAGTATACAATATCTGCACTCACCACTACCAAGATGTACAATTATCTTTTAATTTGGCTAAATCATATTCCCACGGCATCAAAGAATCGGGCTTCTTTGTCAGATTTAGACAAACTAAGTTTAAAATTACAAAAATAGATCAAATTCCCAAAGTTTGTCAGGTTTAGATGTTCAAAAACAGTTAGTTGGGGCTATTATTAACAATAAATGCATATAGCAGTATAAAATTCAGGGGATATAATTGTATAGTTCTCAGCTGCGTACAGATTGGGCTCAAAACAGATTGGTTCAGTACTTCGGCTGTTTTTGTATTTTTGTTCCCCCTCCACATAGTTCAAGCTCTTTTGAAAACATCTGGTCCACTGCACATTTGCAATATATTCTTTTTTAATTTATTTTACCAAAAATTCTTAGTTTCTTATCATAATATATTGATGTGTACAACTTCCTATAAAGACTGAATGAGGATATACTTTCAATGGATATTGAACTGAAGTAATTAGATATTCAGCAGTACTTAAATCAATATCTGTACTTTGGACACTTGTTAAACTTATGGCCCTGACAATCCAATAAATCTCACTTCAAATTTCGTTGACGAATAAGTAACCTTTGCAGATTATATAAAGGAAAAAGAAAAATGAAGAGAGAGAAAAAGAGCAAGAAAACTTTATCATCCAAAAACTGACAGATATTTGTGTTGTGTCTCTTTCTTTTTCATTTTCCCTGTCATTGCAATTGAAAGCACCTCTTATCCAGAAAGTAGAAAAGAAAAAGAAAAAATGAAAGAAACCTAACCCATTGTTGTGCAGGATGTAAATCAAAAACCTGTAAAAGGTACTTTGCTATAACAAAACCAGAACAATAAAACAGAGCATGATATACCAACCTGAGCTATGGTAGCCACTTGTTCTGCCAATGTACCATAAGCATGGGACAAATGCTTTGCAGCAGCAGTGTCCATAACCCCAGGAACAACTTTACCACCATATGTCCTCTTCATGCGCATATATTGTTGAGCAAGAACTGTAAAAAATGAAGGCTCCCATCCATCTCCACCAACAAGCCGTAGATTGTGAGTCAAGCATCCATTGCTTGGACTCAGCTTTCCAGATTCTATAGCTGCATTAACTGCATCTTCTGCCATACTGAAACTAGCTCTAGTAAGCATGAAACTCATGTCCAAAGGAAAAAGGAGGGAGTAACAAAGGGGAAGAGAATTCAGTTTGGAAGATAGCTTGACAATAAAAGGCATATAATTAGTGAAAGAGTAAACCGGATAACTTACCAATAACATTGCACACATCAGATAGGAAACACCTTTTATCTCATATTCTCACTCACCTTTGCCTGGGAACTGTATGCTTTAGTTAAAAAAACTCTATAAGGTTAAAACTCTACCTTCGGTATGTTGTCCACTTTCCACCAGTAATTGTGACCAAACCAGGATAATCTTCACATAAAACATGATCCCTGGAGATGCTCTCAGTGTTCTTTGCAGATGGATCCATTGCCAACGGGCGAATACCACTCCAAGCAGAAAGAACATCAGTGCGTCTTACCTAATTTTTTCACCATCACTTTAGTATCCATAAGCATACTAAATAAATAAAGAAAAACGAATGAGATCAGTTCAGGCACTAGAATCAATGGCTTTCTGGCAGAGACACAGAAAAAATAGGCTATTAGTTAATACAGTTAATTGCCAATCTCACCATTTTAGAATGTGTATTAAGCTCACATTTATTCAGTTTGAGCACCAGATTAGAAACGGAGCCTAACTACATATGCAGGATTACTTTTTATGGAACTGTATGTACATACATGCAAAATTCTTTTGAAAAAAAAATGGAAGGAATAATGTTAGCTTAATAGGTAATATACACATTGTTTTTATGGTGCTTTTGCAGAACGTTACCATGATAGCAAGAGGAAGCACGACAACCTACCGTACCTTAACGTTAAGGTAATCACTAATCGCATCCAGTATAAACTGAATCTCATCCTCATGTGGTTCTGGGAGCAAAGTGATGGTAGTGTTAGAATCTGTAGTGCCAGCAACTGTTCTTCCCAACCATGGCAGCATGAAAACAACACGCCCATCCTTAGTTTTAGGAACAATCAAACCCATTCCTTCTGGAGAATAGTAATCAGGGAGAACAATATGGACACCACTACTAGGACAGATCATAGTTTGCACATTTTTGTCAGCTAGTTTCCTCACAGAATCACAAAATGGCCCAGCCGCATTCACCACAACTTTTGCATATGAATCAAATTCTTGGCCTGGTACCAATTTTTGCCAGAAACAGGATTAAAAAACAAACAAAAACAGATACACATGGATAAACAATTTGAACTATTATTATAGAAAGTTATCTCCGTTTCTACTCAAAGAGTAATAGTGATAATAGTTCCATAGAAAGGTGAGCTTTCTGTACCTGTTAGGTTGTTTCGAATTCGAGCACCAATTATCCGCTCACTAGCCTCATCTTTAATAAAGGAAACAACTTCTGCATGGTTAAGCACTGCTGCACCAGCCAATGCAGCAGTGCATGCTAATACAACATTAAGCCGAGAGTCATTCATCTGACCATCATAATACACCACCGTGCCCCTCAAGCTTCTATCTTTTCCCTTCCTTGCAAGAGTGGGGAACAGTTCAGCAGACTCTTGTGCGGAATAATATCTGGACAAATGTAACAGGTGTTGTCCTGCAACCAAATCGTACATTTTCAGGCCCATCCAGTAGTACGCTACCTCAAACCAGTCAAAACAGGGTGTCATGCAAGGCAAAGCATTGCAGAGATGTGGTGCATTCTCAATAACTTGTTTACGCTCCTCCAGTGCATGGAATACCAGCTTCAGTTGCCCATAGTCAAGATTAAACACAGCTTTCTCCAAGTACCGGACTCCTAAAAAGATAGTACACATGGAATAACTGAATAATTATAAAAGAATAAAAAATGTTGGACATGGTCTTTGCATATATTCACAAAAAAGCTGATCATAAACAGCCTCTAAACACGCAATGAAGCACATTCACCAAATAGGCTTTCAATCCAGCAAATCCATTGAGCTATAAACACTCACCTCCATTTTAATCAAGAAAAAACTCCATAGCAAATAAGTAATAGCCCAAAATTTGTGAAATTTTCAAAGTTCATCTGTCCAACAACTAATGGAGCATCTCAGTGGTTAGAAGTACATTTTCATATCATTAAAAGACCTTTCAAATAGCTGAAAATTCTTTCATGTTAATTTAGCTGAAATATATAACAGTTATTTTTCAGATTACAAAAAGCAAAGCACTTGGAAACTATTTGGAAACACACTTCATAGGAATATTTTTACACACCCTTCAGAAAAAAGTTTTGATAGCTGTTTTATCAACTAATTCTTTTATAGAACATCTTTTATTCATAGGTGCAACGGCATGAAATTCCTAGACACAGATATGTGTGTAAAAAGAATGGTAAATTCGATGAAACAGTCTATAACTGTTTTATTTTTAAATTAAGTAGAAGCAGAGAAGTACACCAAATGTACCCTTAAGCTCTCCCTATTGCTCATAAAGTAATCATCTTGCTGCTCTAACAAAGAAAACTCCTTTTGGCAACGAATACAAAGATATACTTTCAACTATAAAAGTTTACTAAGTTATTACTTCAGAAAACCGGAAAAAAGAAAATAACTTTTTCAAGAATCTAAAAGCATCAAGCACCTTACCAATCAGTACCTAATCATAATAGCACAACTTCAACGGAAATTTTTGGCCATCACAAAATTTATACACAATGAGCATTCAAAATTCAATCATTTACCTCCATGAATCAATTTTGTAGACCGCGAAGACGTCCCCGACGAGAAATCCTCTCTCTCAACGAGGCCAACGCGAAGTCCTCGCGTAGCAGCGTCAAGAGCTACGCCGCAGCCAGTGGCACCACCACCAATCACAAGAATATCCAGAGGATTACCGGAATTGGCAGCAATTAAAGCAGACTCCTGAACAGGTCTGGACGGAACAACGGCTTTGTTGTCGTTGATCTGGCTCCTAACGAAGTCTAACGCTGGCCCGCGGTCGTTGCCGGAGAGGGAAGGACGTGTAAGGAGGAGGAGGATGGATGTTCCACCAGCAGCAGCGGCGAGTGTGGCCCCGAAGCGGCGTATGCGAGTGGCGGACATGATAATGGATTGGTGCAAAATTGAGACAAAATTGAAAGCGCCTCAGTTATGGGAAGCAAATAATAGTTGCGTTGGAATCGGTCTCGTCATGGGCATTAGTTATTTTAATTTACTGAAATGCCATCTTGTTGCAAGTATATTGACATTCTTCTCCCTCAATGTTTTCTTCCCCCCCCGCCCCCCGGCCCCCCCCCCCCCTTTTTTTTCTTTTGATG
>JAVXUL010101158.1:0-19946 GCA_035590515.1 Trichilia minutiflora | reverse complement strand
TTTTTTTTTTTTATTTCAACTTGTCAACTTTTCCTGAGAAGTTAACAAAAAATCTAAAAAAATTTTAAAAATAACCAATATGACCAAAAATCTGAACAGTGTTTAATGACAAATTCTTACTTTTTTTTACATATATTTTGAGAATAATGTTAAAAATATATATATATATATATTTAAAATTAATCAAATTATATTATATGATTATTATATGCTTTATATTTTTTAAAATAAATAAAATTTTATAAAGATAAATATAAATTATATAAATTAGATGACAATTAAATAATATCATCTATTAGTTTGCACAAAAAATTTGTATCTTTAATATTATTAATATTTTAATTAAGTATTAATTATTTTTAAAAAATAAAATTAATCTCATAATTTAAATTTGGCTCTCATTTAAAATGAAAAGGAGTTTAACTAATAAATATTTTGCAATTAAATATACTTATAGCAATAGCCAAGTTGAGTGAAGTGCTGTAGTGACACAGCGTATAGCATGTTTATACGAGTTCAATACAAAATTGAAAGTTAAAAATCTTTAAATCCACCAAGAAAATTATGAAAGCCCTCAGGTTTAGAAAAAATTTATATTATTGAAGAAAAAATTCTCTGAAACAATAAACAAAACTTCTTTTTAATTGAAACAAAACATATATATCTTTATATAGGCAACTATTGTAATCCTAGTTAAACAAATAAGTTAGAAATCTTAACTAAACAAGAAAATAATAGTCCTAATTAAATAAGAAATTAGTTTAGTGAATATTCACTTTAAGAAAGTTCTAATTAAACAAGAATTCATTTTAGAAAACTTTATTTTTTTCTATTCGATAAGGTTGTAGTGGTCTGCCCTTTTAATGTTTTGATCCATGCACGTCCACGTTAATCTCTCCCACTTGGAAAGAACTCGTCTTCGAGTTGTTTTCGCTTTCTGAATAGATTTTCTCTTGGGTATCATAGTACAAAAATAGATGGGCCATATTAAAGGTATGAGAAATATCCATAGTGTCGAAAAGATCTATCACATATGTATTATCATTAATCTTCTTCAGTACTTGGTATGGTCTATAGTTCTTTGGTTGAAGCTTGCTATAGGTGTCCATCGGAAATCTCTCTTTTGACAAGAAAATCATTACCATGTCTCCTTCTTCAAATACCTTTATTTTTTTTATATTTGTTGATGGTTTTCTTATATCTTGCATTTATCATTTCTAACCTCTCTTTAACTTCCCATTGAATTTCTTGGATATCTTCAGCCATGTGCTGTGCTCCTGTGCTCCTCATATGATTTCTCAGTAGTTGAACTAAGTCAAAGGTGTGTCTTAGGACTCTTTGACAGACTATTGAAAATGGTGATCTCCCGGTAGCACTATAAACCATATTGTTTTAAGCAAACTCAGCTTTGACTAGTACAGAATCCCATTGTCTTAGTCGATCTCCATAAATACTCCGAATCATATTCTCTAATATTCTATTCATAGATTCTATTTATCCATCGGTTTGTAGATGTTATGTACTATTAAATTTAAGTGATATATCAAATAATTTTCACAATGTTATTCAAAAATGGCTCAAGAATCATGCATCATAATTAGATACTATAGTCTTAGGTATCCCATGTAATCGAACAACTTCTCAAAAGAATAGCCTAGCAACATAAGTAGCACTCGTCGTCTTTCAACATGAAATGAAATGTGTTATCTTTGAGAATTTGTCTACTACCACAAACATCTAATCCATATCTTATTGTGTGCGAGGGAGACCAACTACAAAATCTATAAGAAGGTCTTCCTAAATACACTTTGGAACCTACAATGGCATGTACAATCCTATATTCTGCGTTTGTCTCTTCAAGACTTGACAAGTATAGCATCGCTTGATAAAATACACCACATCTCGTCTCATCCTAAGCCAATAGTATCTTTTTCTCAAAGTCTTAAATATCTTATCTTGGCCTAAGTGTGTATTCAATTGATGGGCTATTTTTCAAGTTTTCGGGTCTTAACTCCTTAAATCTATGCCTAGGTTTATATCCAAATCTTTCTAGATGAAATACACTATCGACTAACTCAAGAATTTATTCTTCCTCATTTGCACCCAAAGTAATACATGTCTTAATCAGATCCCTCAGATTTTTTTTAAGGAATGTTTCATGAATGGCTAAGTAAAAAATATTTGTCCTGGCACATGAATCTTCAAGTGATGGGTATTTTAAAGCTCTAAAAATATTGAACTCTTGTGTTTCACTTCCCACCCTTAACATCAATTTACCTTCCTGTACATCAATCAATGCTCCTCTAGTAGGTAGAAATGGTCTTCCTAAAATTATTGGTATCTTTATGTCCTCTTCCATTTTTAAAACTAAAAAATATTCAAGAAAGAAAATTTTACGAACTTTCACTAATACGTCTTTAATTACGTCTAGTGGGTATTTGATGGATCTGTCTGCCAACTAGAGAGAGACTGTCGTCTGCTTTAGCTCTCCCATCTTGAGTTTCCTGAAAAGATATATAGGCATTAGATTAATACTTGCTCCTAAATCACATAAATATTTACTAATACCTACTTGACCAATTGAATAAGGAATAATAAAACTCTTTCGATCTTTTAACTTCGAAGATAATTTGTTTGTAATATCGCACTACACTCCTCTGTTAAGACAACTGTTGCATAAGAGGGCATATGAGCTATTGCTTGTGCAAGTGGGATATTTATTTATAGCTTTGTGAATATCTCTAAGAATCGTTCAAATTTTTTTCCATCACCCTTTTCTTTCAACCTTTGGGGGAACATGATTCGTGGCATATACGACTTCACTTTATCCTCGTATAGTTGATTCATTGCTTTTTTTTCTTGTGTCTCATCTTGTGGTTGCTCAGAGCTGCTTAGAGGCTATTTCTCTTGCTTTTTCTTACTTGGCATTAATGGCTCTTTTAGAGGTTTTCCACTACATAGCATTATTGTCATTACCCCCTCTCTAGAATTAACTTCAGTATTGCTTGGTTGTTTTCTAGGATTTCTTTCAGCAATTGTTTTGGCCAATTAATTATCTAACTTGCACTTTCAAATTATGGATACTTTCTTGATGGGCCTGCACCACTTGATTGATTTTGGCATCTATCTTTTTTCATGATTGCATCTTGGCTTAAAATATACTGCCTTAACATGTCTTCAAGAGGAGTTTTCTTTTCTGGAGCTGACATTGGATTAGTGGGCTGCTGATATTGTGGTGGATATGGCATTTTTTACTATTAGAATGCTAGTGATCTAGATGGTTGCAGTGTATTTTGATCTTTCCATGAAAAATTAGGATGATTCCGCCACCCACGATTGTATGTATTGGAGTATGGTTCATTCTTTGGTGGTCTTAATCTATATGATCCCATATAATTTAACTCCTTGAATATTGGTGCTAGAGTTTCATGAAATTAGCATTGATTGACAATATGTCCAATTATCCCATAGCTGGCACATTGATCTCTATTCGATTGCTGCTGACTTAACAAAAGTTTGACTTGTTTTTATAAGATTTGCAACTTGCATTACCATGTCTATTTGGGCTGAAACTTCATGAACACCTATTCTTTGTCCTCGCACAGCCTTTTATTAGGAATTGACAGCTAACATCTCATAAATATCCTGAACTTCTTCAGCTGTTTTGTCTCCTATATAACCACCTATAGCTGTATCAACCAATGTTTGACAAGTTGTTGTTAGGCCATCATAAAAAAATTTACCTGTAATGACAAAGAGAATTAATGAGGTAGACATTGGATGAGCAATAATTTAAAATGGTCCCAGCCTTTATGGAAGGGTTCGCCTTCCATTTGTTGGAAATAGCAGATTTTGTGTCATAATTTCACCTTCTTTTGAGGCGAGTAAAATTTAGTTATGAATTTATTGTAGACCTCTTCCCAATTATCCAAAGATCCTTCTTGTAAGTTTATCAACCAAGACTTCGCTTTATCCTTCAAAGTGTATGGAAAACATCTCAGCTGCAATTTATTTTCGTCTATGCCATTCAATGAGAATGTCTGGATAGTGTTATAGAATTATCTAATGAATGTTAACGGGTCTTCAATTGCCATCCCATGAAATGAAGGTAATATGTTGAAGTGTAATGCTTTTAACTCATAATTTCATACTGCATCACTTAGATGAATGCAAGAAGATGATGCCCCAACTATTAGCCTCTGAAAAATTTTCAAGCTCATTCTTGTTGGTAGGGGAATTGGCTCAATCTGGCTGTGTTCCATCTCTGCACATTTCTTAGCTCGATTTGCTCTGCACATTCACTCAATTTCAAAATTCAAAGATAAGATATCTGAACTGCTAGAACTCTTTGATCTTTACAAATTTATAAACTACCTATAATTCACCAAGAGAGAAAATAAAATCAAATCAAATAAAAAAATAACTTAAAACTAAACTAACTACGAAATCAAAGAATTTTAGATAATAATTAAACGTCGTTCCCCTAGCAATGACACCAAAAACTTGATCGAAAATTTCTGGAAGTGCACAGAACCGATCGTAATAATAAACATAGAAATATTCCAAGGTATCGAACCTAAGGGAACAACTTACCAGTTATATACCAAGAACTTGAATTTTAAGAGTATCCGAATAAAATAAATGCAAATAATCTAAATTTAACAAAACAAACACAATTTACTAGAAAATAATAAATGCACATGTTAGGGTATCCGGTTTCACTTCTTAAGTACTACTACAATATAATTATGAACAAATTGATTTTGAACATCGTTAACTCAAATATCATATTAATTTTCTGTTAGCTTATTAACATTGTACGCAATTAATAATGATTACCCATCGATCTCTCAATTATTAATCATGCCCATTAGATTTCAGTTAACTTACAATGTCATATATAACTAATTATATTTCTTTAATTAATTACTCATGTTCATTTTCCTAGTACCCAGTTTGTAATTAACATATCGGTCCTTCTCATAAACCTTAACCTTGCTCTTATGGTAATCAATCATAATAATATCAGTAATAACAAGAAAAACGAATCAAAACATAAAGATAGAAAAAATTAAATTCATTAAAGAATTGTTCAAATCACAAATCAATATTCTCAAGTAGGTTTTCTTTTAACCCTAACAACAAAATTAGTTCCTCATAATAATAAACATACTAACAAAGAATTGAAAGAGAAAATCTAATAAATAAACGATGAAGGGAGAAGAAGGAAAAATGAATCGAGTCCTTCCAGATCTCATTCGCATTGTCGTTTGATCTTCTCTCTAGAACGATGCCCAAAAGTCTCCAAGAAGTCTTTTCAAAGAGTAAAAATCCCAGAAAAACATCTCCCCCCTTTAGAGTTAGTAATCTCCTTTATTTATAACAATTCTCCCCCTTCTTCATGAAATCTGGATTGCATAAGGACACAATTCAGCACATCGGGTGTTGGTGAGCCATTTCTTGGGCATCGGGGCACTCAACATTCTAGAAATTTGGTGGTTTTCTAGCAAGGGTAGCACCGGGGCACTTCATGCATGGTTACGGGGAGCTAAGCTCTCTAGAATTTTTGCACACCTATTTATTTCTCTCTTCCTGGACTCTTTGTAGTGACTTGATTCAAGCTTGATTTTGACCCTCTAAACTACTTCAAATGCAAATGGTTTCTTCATGAAAGTTCTTCAACTTCATATTTCGAATACAACTTGAATTATTAAATTCTGATGATTCTATGCTAAGATATAGATAAATCTTCATACAGTGTGCAAAAACGATACTCAACCACCACTTTGGAGAAATTTTGTTAAATCAATCCTAACCTAAAAAACAGCCAACAAACATGAAATTTATTCATAAACACTCAAAATCAAGCAAAATTCAAGTCAATAACAATTAATAAAAATTAAATCATCAATAATCTATACATAATTATACAATCTTATCTTTCTTTTTAATAAATAGTATTAATGAACCCTAAGATGACATGCTCTATCAAATAAATCCTTTGTCCACTAAATCTTGGAGTTTCACCTTCAATTCACTAAGCTTGACAAGTATCATACGATAAGACGACATCAAAATTGGTGTAGTACTCGAAACCAATTCAATAATGAAATCAAATTCTCTTTCTGGTGGTAGACTTAGTAAATCCTTTAAAAATACATCCGAAAACTCTCTTACCATTGGAACTTAATGGATCAAGTACTCAAAAACTATAGTCAAAATAACATGTGCCAAATATTATTGGCAACCTTTCCTTATTAACCTTTAAGCTTTTATTGTTGATATTACACAACTGGACAAAATATTCTGCTCTCCTACAAATATAACTTTTGGTCCCCAAGGTTTTCTAATTATAACCTATTTAGTATTGTAATCTACCATTGCTCAATACCTTAATAACCAGTACATTCCAAAATTACCTTTAGATACTCCATCTTCAGAGTTATCAAATCAACTTTTAAATCAACCCTACTTATAATGATAGCAAATCCTTGAAAACTGTCTTCCTTAAAAGTTTTAGACCTAATGAGGTGTGTACCACAATCTCTTGGTCTAATAGTGATAACTCCCTAATAACATGAAAGACAAATGAAGTCCAAAGGAAGTATCTATTAGAACCAAATCTATCAATATGTATGCAGTTTGATTGAAGATTATGATGATACGTATCACTATAGCTGGGTTAACCTGCTCCTGATCTAAGGCAGACACCCTAGTTTAAACTTTGTCCTTAATTCTTTGAGCACCTTAAGAAGCCATAGATAAACTGCCCACCCTTAATCTCTTACTACCTAAAATTATAGCCTGATCAACTCTTGGATACTGTTAAAATATAGGATATCGACTTGTTTAACTACCTATCTCAGTTCTACCTCATTTAGGGTAGAACTTCTTTGTATGTCATGTCTATCTATAATGATGACATGCTGGTGACTGATGGCATAGACCTGAATAATATTATCTGTAATTAATATATCAATCTGTCATCTAATTCTATCTTGAACCTTGAGTTTATCCTTAAGTCAATGACCCAAATCTTTAGTATTTTTAACCTTAAGGTGAAGATAGAGGATTACTCGCAGGATTAGTAGTAAAAGTACTGTTGGATGATCCACTACTTTGACTTTTATTGGATGGCAAACCAACCTTTATATTTAAGTCTTTTTTTTTTTCTGAAACTAGCTTTGTGACTTTCTTTCTCTAACTAGCTTCTCAACCTTGAGTGCCATCTAAATCATTTCTTCATAACCTTGATTTTCTAAAAGTAACATCTTTTTCCTAATCTCAAAATTTAGACCTTTCTCAAACTTCATACATAGCCTCTTCTTATTAGTAAATTCCAACACAAACTCAATCAACTCCCTCAACTATATCTCATACTCTGTTACTGTCTTACCCTTCTGCTTTAATCTAAGAAACTCTTTTTTTTTTAATTGTAATGAAATGGATTATAGCATTGATTCCAAAATTCTTACACAAAATTATCTCAAGTTAATAGCGTCGTAACTTTTGTTTGAATATTTTTTGACCATATAGTTACACTATACTCTAACAATTAAACTATCACCTTTAATTTGTACTTTCTCCTAATTTCATATTAATTAGGTCTCCTTCTAGTTTCTTAAACCATCATTGACTAGGATAGCATTTGTGGTACCTCTGCATGGAACACTTTTTAACTATCTGATTTTTTAAATTAATTTGGATAATTTCAGGCTATTTTGGATGCTTTTACAACTACAAGTGCTATAGTAGATGGTGGATATAGAAATGGACATAGAGTGGCATCTGTCAAGATTGGCCTTGTGTATATACAAAGCCTTGGGTGGTTTAATATGCTATAAAGGCTGTCAAAACCTCGTGTTTTATAGATGATGGCATCCCTATCCCTAGGTGTTGATATTAGGATGGAGAAGGTACTTATGGTTCTTCGAGTTAAGGTTAAGGCATATATGAGGTAGCCTCTTCTTTCATATCGAGTACGATCTCCCTTTAGAGCCTACCTTGTCCTTGTTTAGATCTTACTAACATTGTTATTGCTAAAGGCATAAAAGGTTCAATTTTACGTATAGATCATGGTAATGATGTATTATGTGACTTGACTCACTTAGTTTACTGAAAAAATTTTTCAAATAAAAACAAAATCACATGTAAAAGTCTCATAAAATAGATATAAAAAAGTTACAAATGTTTTAAAAATACCTTGTTAAAAACTATATGCTTTTATACCAATAAAATTGTTATGCTTGGTCTATGGAGAACCATCACAAACTTCTAATATGTACTCTAAATCCCCTAATATATATTAAAATCTTGTAAAGTATCTTGGTACCTAAAAATAAATAAAAAAACACTCCCAAATATTTTTCTAAACAACTAAACTTCTTTACCTCAAATCTATAATATAATCCAACATCAAATCAGTTCCAAATCACAAACAACACAACCTTTTCATTTCGATCATAATTGGCAACATATATCCACGAAGATAATTTAAATCAAATGTAACCACATAAGATAGAAAACAAAATTAAAGACATACAACAATCTTCATGAAATATTTCACAAAAATTTAAACTCATCAAATTATACAAATCGTTTATAATATAAATAACCTGACTTCAAAACCTGCTTTATTTTCCTATTTTAAATAAAAGAAACATATAATTTTTTTTTCAAATATGGCCCAGTAGACTTCATTTCATTAGAATGTGAGTCAAGTAAATGGTTAGACCTAAAGTTTGATTAGCCTTAACCAATCACCACCACTCAAAAGCATAACTATTTTCAATTATACTTGAAACTAAGAAGAAAGATGAGGGACTATGCCAGAGTATACTCTATAAGTGTACTAAGTAGAAAAATAAATAAAATGAATTTAATCATCAAAATATTTTAATATGTTTATAAAAAAAAAACTTTTAAAAATGAGATTAAAATAAAAGTGTTTATTTTTATTTGACACCATAGCCTATTTGTAAAAAATATTAGACTGATCACCCTTCTTGACGATTATTTTAACCTTGAGCAATCCCGAGATTATCAGTGAATTTTTATGCAATTAAAAACAATGAGATTTTATTAAAATTTATTATTTATGATAAGATAAAAGAATGCATATTATTTATTTAAACTGGCCCACCACTAATATTGACTCAAATAATCACATGATGATATCTGTGATTATTCTTGATGAGACTCACAGGTGGGCATAAACTTATCATCCTCAAGTATCAAATACCCTCCACACACCTACCTTACCTATGATCTCTACTCACCTAAGTGGCTGCTCCCTAAGTCCAATTTAAGCTACTACTATATAGCTACAATAACAAATAAATTAAGCCCTCTAAGCTATATCACTAACATATCCAATCCAATCCAATCCAAAATAGTAATCATAAAGATTATTCAACATCAATCACAATAAGCCAAGTATAATCCAAATTATATAATTATCAATTGGCCTCCAGCCACAATTCAAATACTTCATGATTGTAAAACAATTATACAACCATATACATATAAAACATAATAATAGTTGTTTGGGTATTTTGTAAGGTGCAGGCCCATCATATAGACATATTATCCCTTAAGTGGATCCCTTGATACGACGTTGTCCCGAGAGCCATCTACACCATACAGGAGATAATGAGATTGTCTCGAGTAATTTGCTCGAGGCTATTGGTCAGGAGTTCTCCTTTAAGTTATTCATGGTTGATCCACACTCAGGCAAAGGGTCTTCAATGAAAAGGCTTTTGGGCTCGATCTCGGGGAATCGGACTGATATGATCCACATAAAATGATAGGGGCTCGCGAGCACCTGAAGTATACAGGCTTCCACGACGCTATAGCTTGGTATTGTCAAAGCCATAGCCCGCTACATAAGGGTGTCCTGAGAATTAGGGAACTTCATTCTCAGGAGAATTGGAGACTTTACTCTGAGGAACGTATACTCGGGGTCTCAGCACTAATGTGATAGGAACAGTATCACAATTTTTCATGCCCCCTGATTTCTGCAGCAGGTTGTCTTGGACACGTCAGCCATACAATAACACGTGTTTAAAGGTACAAAATTCTATGCTTCCAATATACAACATCCAGAAATCATGGGAGGTACATTACATTTTTCATATTTCAGAAAAGAACATTCTATACTTTCATATACTAACTCTCACACACAAGCAAAACCGTCTCACACTTAAGCATCGGAGGGTTTTCGTCGAGAAATTGGCTTTACCCCTGAGGTTTCCATTGTTTTACAATTCTGGGTTAAGAAGCAAGAGGAGAAGACCAACTGGTGCTTGAGGTTGAGGACGACACCAACTTCTTGCATCAATATTTGGTGCCGTCTATAAAAAAATGAACAAAAAGCCAACAAACAAGTTATTTACGATAAAGATGACAAATGTCAGGGATTACTCGACTAGGAGGCATGTATCAGAATATAGGAACATAGAAAAAGGTTCTGTGGAAGCTATTGCTATTGTAGAAGGGGTTGATAGTGTCTTGTATGAGATCCCGAAGCATGGGAGCGTCGGTCAAATGCTATTGAGGTGTATGCACGTAGACCGGACTATGCAAGGAAAACTGAAGAAATGACCCAATTTTTGCAGCTGCTTTAAGATAGTGAACAGCGACATGCAGAAAAAGATCGATAGATACAGATATTGGTCAAAGAAGTGTCAGAGATGAAAAAAATAATACAGGCCAATATGTAGGATGCAAAGGTACCAGACGAGACTATAAAGAGCAACTTCCCTCAATCGAAAGCCGTAGTGAGGGATGAGGAAGGAGTTAGAAGAAAACCTAGGACCAAAAGGTATACAGTTGCAGAGAAGGGGAAAAATAAAGCTATAGAGGAACCCCATTTGAAGAGAGCGGGGGTTAAAGATGCATGCATGCCCCCCGTTACTTGGGAAAAGCATCACCCCGGGTCTACAAGAGTTTCTCGAAAGCCATACTTAGTCCAAAAGATACCTGACGATACCAACCCACTTTTGAGTGACATGAGGATATTTTTGGAGCAGAGGCGAAAGAGGGAACGCGAGGTATTTGGGCAAGGGAACTTGTGTCATGAGGGGGATCGAGAGATCGATAACAAGGACAAAGACGTAGAGTCCTTGGTAAGAAAGATGGTGGAGGAGATAAGCAAAGAAAAGCCGGACCCCGAGGTGAATTAGCCGAACCTATTCAAGTAATAAACCCTTATGCGAAGTCATCTTTTACACCCAAATTATTAGGCCAAACCCCACCCAAGAAGTTTAAAATACCCCAGATTACTCTATTTTATGAGAAAACAGACCCATCACTATACATGGACTTTTTTCATGAGATGATGCTCGTCCAGGGTCTGAGTGAAGATCAGATGTGCCGTTTATTCTCCCTGACCCTAGAGAGGCAAGCCAGAAAGTGGTTTATGGGTTTAATCTCAGGGAGCATCCGGAGTTTTGAGCAATTATATATTGTACTCATCATAGAATTTAGAGGTACAGTCTTTAGCACAAAGACCCCGAGCTTCTTGTTACTGTTCAAACAAGAAAATGGCGAAAGTCTCAGGAGTTTCACCAAAAGATACCACAAAGAGGTGCTTGAATTGGGGGCTTTCCACCACCCGTCTGGAGGGATTGAAATAAGGGTTTAAGATAGACAAGGCCTGGTACGTTATATGTAAGTTCTTAGTGAGCACCTATGAGACAACTCGGAGGAAAATACTTGATGAGATAAAAGTAAAGAATCAAGTAATGCTAAAGATGAAGGAACAGAAGCCCGTAGGGGCTCCCCTAAGAGACAATAATCGATTCAAGAAGCCCGACAACAAGAGGTGGAGAAGTGATGGGAGGAAGTTTCCTGAGATTAATCGAGGAAAGTATAGAGCCCCTGAGTACTATAGGGGTGATAGGCAGAGAGAAGAGCAGTATTTTAGGGAGCGAAGATCACCTTAGAGAGACGATCCAAAGTGGGTCTCTCAGATGGACAAATCGAGGCGAGTGGAGCAGGGGGAAGAGAAGAGGAAGTTTACTCCACTGAATGCTCCCCTTGCGCAGATTCTAGAAGAGGTAAGAGAATGGGAGACGTTTCTATTAGACCCCTGTTTGATCAAATATAGACCCTCGGGAGAGGTAGAAAATAAATTTTGTGAGTTCTATCAAGACATGGGACACTTGACAGAGGAGTGCTACGAGTTGCAGAATTAGATTGATGTTTTGATCATGATTAATTATCTGATTGAGTTTGTAGCTCGTGACGATGAGAGGCCCCAAGATTTGAGACGGGCCCTAGGGCACGATGATGCAATGATAATCACTGGTGGTTTCACGCTTGTTAGAAATTCAAATAATTTTAGGAAGAATTATTCTCGATATTCTATCTCGAGTGCAAACATAGAGCCACATGTGTTGAATGTGCGTGCAAAGAAGAAATTGAGAATAGCCTCGGTGCTAATCATATTCATAGATGAGGATAAGTATGGGGTCCATTATCCTCATGACAATGCTTTAGTCGTTACAATGACAGTGGGGACTTCTCAAGTTGGGAGAATTTTGATTGACACTAGAATCTTTGGGTATAGAAGACCTGAGGTTGAGACCGACAGAGACTACCCTGTATGGATTCGGAGAGTCATGTGTGTATCCTTTAGGAATTATGCAACTATAGATCACGATGGGTGATAAACTATATCAGAAGGTCACCATGGTAGAGCTCCAAGTGGTGGACCTAAAGATGTCTTACTCTATGATCTTAGGGAGACCATTCCTCCGATCCACAAAGGCAGTAGAGAGTGTTCATTACTTGAAATTGAAATTCAAGGCCAGAGAGGGGATGAAAATTGTGAGAGAGAACCAAAAGGAAGCTCAATCCTGCTTCACTATTGCTTCACAAAATTCATATTGTATTCATAAGAGTCCCCTAGAGAAAGAAATCAAGGGATGTGAGCAAGACGGTTAACAGGAGGAGCACTCGAAAGAGTCGGATGAAAGGAAATTGGTTTAGAGAATCATCTTCACTTGAGCCAATCGAAGAAATAGAGTTAATTACCCTGGATGAAAAGCAATCAAAGAGATCGATGAGGATCGGGTCCTGCCTGATCCCCGAGTAC
Source organism: Trichilia minutiflora (assembly GCA_035590515.1). NCBI lineage: Eukaryota > Viridiplantae > Streptophyta > Magnoliopsida > Sapindales > Meliaceae > Trichilia > Trichilia minutiflora. Next base: position 6,847 of record JAVXUL010101158.1, on the reverse strand, counting down.
AGAGCATCACTGATTCAGGTGCTTAAGCAAAATGTTGATGTGTTTGCTTGGTCCCATGATGATATGCCAGGGATTAGTACTTGGGTTATAGCTCACAGATTGATGGTAAACTCAAAATTTAAACCTATGACATAAAAAAGGCGGACATTCAATTTCGAAAGGAGAGAGGCCATTAAGGTTGAAGTAGACAAGCTTTTAAAAGCGAGATTTATCCTAGAGGTTCAGTACCCCGATTGGATCGCAAATGTCGTAATGGTAAAGAAGGTTAATGGAAAATGGAGAATGTGTGTAGACTTTATCGACCTGAATAAAGCTTGCCCTAAAGACAGCCATTCCCTTCTGAAGATTGACCAGTTAGTAGAAGCCACGACTGATCACAGGCTCCTCAATTTTATGGATGCCTTCTCGGGGTACAACCAGATCAAGATGCACGAACCCGACCAGGATAAAACTACATTCATTACTGACCAAGCGTTATACTGTTATATGGTCATGCCTTTTGGGTTAAAGAATGCAGGGACCACATTCCAAAGGTTGGTTAATAAAATCTTTGAGCCTTTGATAGGGTCGACCATAGAGGTGTACGTGCACGACATGATCACGAAATCTATGCAAGCTTCTGATCATGCTAAGCATTTAGAAGAGACCTTCTCTTACCTGAGGAGATATAACATGAAATTGAATCCCGAGAAATGCTCATTTTGGGTCAGAGCAGGAAAGTTCCTCGGGTATATGGTCAGTGAACGAGGCATGAGGCCAACCCACAAAAAGTCTATGCCATCCTAGATCTAAGGCCCCTAACTACGTTAAAGGAGCTGCAAAGTTTAACAGGGAGGTTAGCGGTTTTGAGCAGATTTGTGTCAAAGGCCATGGATAAATGTTTCCCTTTCTTCTAGATGATGAGGAAGGGGAAGAGGCTGGAATGGGACGAGAGCTGTAATCAAAGTTTTCGAGAGCTGAAGGAGTACTTAGCACACATTCTCCATCTTATGAGCCCCGAGAAGGGGGTCGTTTCATAGTTGTATTTGATGGTTAGCGAACACTCCGTCAGCTCTGTCCTTGTAAAAAAAGACAAAGAGAATGTGGAAAGGCTTGTGTACTACACAAGCAAGTCTTTATTAGATGTCGAGACAAGGTATACTCTACATGAGAAGTTCACCCTTTCACTTGTTGTCGCTGCCAGGAAGTTGCGCCCTTACTTTCAAGCTCACCATATAATTGTGATGACGGATCAACCTCTAAAGCAAATTCTTCACAAGCCCGATTTGTCAGGGAGGCTAGTGAAGTGGTCTATTGAACTTAGTGAATATTATATTGATTATAAGTCTCGGAGGCCTAATAAGGGGCAAGCACTAGCAGATTTTATGGCAGAATTCACAGTTTCAAAACAGATGATCGTATTACAGGTCTCGAACGTCAGTAGCAACTAAGATAAGAGCCACAATCCCGACCCTTGGACCACAAAAGAGACTTGGCAGATGTATGTAGACAGGGCGTCTAACATTCAAGGGGGAGGAGCAGGAATAATTTTGAGAAGGTCAGGTGGAGAAGAAGTCATGTACTCTCTGTGATTTGATTTCAGGTGACCAACAATGAAGCTGAGTACAAGACACTGATTAACGGGATGAAGTTGGCTAAGCCTTTAGGAGCTTGGAATCTGATTGTATATAGCGATTCTCATTTAATTGCCAGTCAGTTGAATGGGCAATTCTAGGCTCCGAAAGACAATATGCAAGCTTACCTGGTTCAAGCCAAGAAATCAACAGAGGCCTTTTAGAGTGTCATTATTAAATAACTTCCCCGAACAGAAAATTCCAGGGCTGATTCTCGAGCAAAATTTTCTTTGGTGTTCAAGGGAAAATCTCCATCTACTGTGTCGATTATGATCCTAATGCAGAGGAGTGTAAATATTAAAGAAGATCTTGTCACTGCTTTATAGGAGACCCCTGACCCAAAGTGGATGAGGAAACTAAAGTTATACATTCAGCATGGAGAGCTTCCGAATGACAGAAATAAAGCAAGAAAGATAAAGAATCAAGCAGTCAGGTACGCTGTTATTGATAATGTACTTCATAAACGTGGATTTACTTTGCCATACTTGAAATGGTTGAGACTAGACAAGGTAGACAGAGTACTTAAGGAAATCTACAATGGAACTTACGGAGTCATGGAGGGGCTCGTTCATTGACGTACAAGATTATCCGGCAAGGATATTATTGGCCCACAATCTCTCAGGATGCTTCCAAGATATTCAAGTCTTGTCACTAGTGTCAGATTCATAAGGATATCCTGAGACAGCCCCCCAAAGAACTCACATGCCTTTCAAGTTCGTGGCCTTTCTCTCAATGGGGGCTTGATCTGATAGAACCACTCCCGATCGCCCGAACCAACACCAAGTATGCTATTATGATGATTGACTATTTCACAAAGTGGATGGAAGCAGAGCTGCTCTCCAGCATAACAGAGTAAAAGAATATCGTATTTGTCAAGCAGAACATAATATATCGCTTCGGGGCTCCATAGATATTGGTAGTCGACAATGAAAAACAATTTGACAACGTTAGGTTTAAGGAATTCTGCTCGAAATTTTGCATCGATTTAAGGTTTTCCACTCCTGTGCATCCTCAAGCTAACGAATAGGTTGAAGCTGCTAACAAGGTGGTTAAGAAGGCGCTTAAGAAGAAGCTCGGGGAGCACAAGGGGGCATGGATTGATAAATTGTACGAGGTCCTCTGGGCATATAGAATCACTCCCCACATAGCAACGGGAGAATCTCCCTTTTTATTAATTTTTGGGTGTGAAGCTATGATCCTGGTGGAGATCAATATCCCAACTTTTCGGACGCAAGACTAGAGTGAAGAAAAGAATGAGGCTAGCCAAAGACTAGAGTTGGATCTATTAGATGGAAAGAGAGATGAGGCTATGATTCGGGTAACCGCACATCAACAAAGGATGCCCCAATATTACAATCAAAAAGTCAGACGCTGAACTTTTCAAAGAGGAGACTTGGTGCTCTGACGGGTGACTGTGAACACCAAAATCCTTGGTGAAGGGGTATTTGGAGCCAATTACGAAGGGTCATACAAAGTCGTTCAAGTACTCAGACCAGGGGTATATAAACTGGAGACCCCGAGCAACACCCTAATAAAAAAGCCATGGAACACAGACAAACTAAAGATCTATTATCCTTGACCCTTTTGGTAACAAGTCCCCTGATCCTGCGACTAGCGTCTTGAACATCTGCTCCGCAGAGAATATATGCCAAGCCTCTCTCTCGAGTACTCTACTCAAATCGGATTTCTGTGATTGAAGCTAGACCAATCTTTTGAGTAGAAGACCTTAGGCCAATGAGACTACATCGTCTCCGAGCTAAGGATATTTGTAGTCATGGGACTACGTCGTTCCTAGGCTATATGGACCACGTCGTTCGAGTCCGATTACTGGTTTTGGTTCTTTTATAACCATGGAATTACGTCATTCCTAAGACATATGGATCACGTTGTCCTAGGTCAGCTACTGATTTTAGTTCTTAGTAGTCATAAAACTACGTCATTCTTAGGCCATATAGACCACATCGTTCGAGGCCAGTTACTAGTTTTAGTTCTTTTGTAATCATGAAACTATGTCGTTTCGAGGTCATATAAACCACATCGTCCGATTTTAGGCCAACGAGACTACATCATCTTCGAGCTAAGGATATATTGGTGGTCATAGAACTACGTCATTCTGAAGCCACATAGATCACGTCGTTCGAGGTTGGCTACTAGTTTCAGTTCTTTTGTAGAAGCCAGATTGTCCAGAAAAGACCTTATACCAGTGAGACTAAGTCGTCTTTGTGATAAATGGAGTGTATCTGAAAGGGTTACATTGTTCCCGATTTTATCTTTATACAATACTACATCATTCGAGACCCGAAACTTTATGTTGCCTATGATTTGTACTTATCTTATGTTCTTTGTCTTTAGGGTCGGATCATTTAACAGACTAACCTGTGAATATTTTCCCTTATTTTAATGATTAATAAAAATGATAAATTAGTTCTGTGATGTTATCTCTCTGTGATAAATATATGTGCTATTTCGAACAACTGTTGTCAATCATCCAACACGAGATGGCATGTTTCTTATTTTGTCTAAGTATTTTATTCAAATATTTATACTGAGATGATTCCATCTATCTTTGGTATTCTATTTGAATCATCTGACACGAGATGGCATGTTTCTTATTTTGTTTAAGTATTTTATCTGGATATTTATATTGAGATGATTTCGTTTATCTTTAGTATTCCATTTGAATCATCTGACACGAGATGACATATTTCTTATTTTGTTTAAGTGTTTTATTTAGATATTTATACTGAGATGATTCCGTCTATCTTCGGTATTCTATTTGAATCATCCGACACGAGATGGCATATTTCTTATTTTGTCAAAGTATTTTATTCGGATATCTATACCGAGATGATTCTATTTATTTATAGTATTTTATATAAATGAGATGCTCGGATATTCGTGCAGAGTAACTTTATAAGCTGTTACAATTTCTCTGAGTTATTTAATCGGATGTTCCCACTGAACTGAACAACAGTTCATATAGATACTCTTTTGGATATTCACATATAAATGGTTTCGTATATGAATTAGTTAAATTTTTCTAAGTCATATGCTCGGTACCTTTTACCAAATATATTTAAGCTGTGTGTTTATGTATCAATCTGAGCATTATCCTTGGTGAAATTTTTTTTAAGTCATTTGGTCGAATATCTTCATAAAGCTAATGAGCTATTTGGATATTCATGTCGAATCGAATGTATTATTTAAAGAAATTTTTCTAAGTTACATTCTCGGAGAAACATTGCATTATAGACAATCAATCAAAGCATAGTTCAGAGAAAGTAAAAACAAAATGAAAAGAACAGGATGTTATTAAAACATCCGACTATTACAATATGTTTTTTACAGAATACCCGACCCTACTGATTTTTATTTACATCTATAAGGTCTTAGGATGTCGGGTCTGCGAGAGGATCCGACAGAGGCTGACTCACTGTGGCAGAAGGATCAACGTGGACTTCCTCAACTGCAGTGCTTAAGGCTGGGGTTTCTTTTCCTACTTCTGGATCCTGGACTCCAAAGTCGGGTACTTCTCTCTCCAGCTCCTCGTAGAGCCACTCAAGGTTGAGGTGAGGGTACTTCTCGTGGAAGGTCTGACAGGTTAGATCTATGGCCTGATTAAGTGAGGCCTCCCTATACGCCTCGACGGCTTCCACTGTAGCCTGAATTCTTTCGACTTCTCCAGCTAATTACTGCTTCAGTATTTATCTTGGATTACTGCAATGCGATCCAAGACTTTAAATTGGCATTCTCGAGGTTAACCCCCGAGTGTGTAGACTCTAACGAGGCCAGTCGAAGCTCGAGTTCTTCTTTCTTTTTTTGCCACGCTGCCTCTTTCGCCTCTCACTGTGTCCTTTCAGTGGCTAGGTTGGCCTTTGCCTTCTCCTGCTGTTTAAAGGCAAAGACATTCTTTTTCTCGAGCTTTTTGATTTTGCTTATCTCATCTCTCCGAGCCTCTATTTGCTGCTTCATTTGATAGCATACCTACAACCAAGGAGAAATATTAGTGAGTTAAGACCTACAATCATACGATGAAGATTAAATGATTGAACTTACCTTTAGACTCCATCTATACATAAAGTCTATGGCCTCGGAGTCCTCCATGTTGTCAAGCTTCTTGACAACGAGCGGGGTCACATACCACCCAGCATTGTTTATTAGATAGAGCAGGTGGATGATGTGTTTATGCTTCTTTTTAGGGATATCACCCACCCTCAGTTCGGCTACTTTACTAACCCTTTAGAAATTCCCATCGGCTTTTGCGGGGCTCAACCCCCCGATTCTTAGTTTCTTGGGCGCTGGGTCAATCAGGGGGTCGTCTTGGGGCCTCTTCTATCCCTTGTCCAATGGTGACTTCTCCACCATTATGCCCTTCCCTTTGTCTAGGGCAACGACAGAGGCAGATTCAAAGTCAAAATCAGTGTGCCCCTATTTTCTTCTCTTTATAAGCACGTTCCCCCAACTTTGTTATTTTTTTGTCGAGGGAGTTTGCTTGGAGGGATGGCAGGCTTCTTTTTAACCAGCTTGTTCAAAGAGGACAAGGCAGACGATTTTCCAGACATGACCACTTCTGCAAAACAACGAATAAAGAGTTAATGATATTTACAGTGAAAATGCATATATATATATATAGCATTCAGGAGGAAACTATATTTTAGGTAAAGTTTTTCTTCTGTAGGTACACAAAGTCCCTACTCTGGCATGTCTTCACTAAACTCGAGATAATTAAACTCGAATAAAAAAGTAATAATTTTTGATCCGGGGACTGATCCCTGGCCTGTCTTATAGTTTCCAGGCTCTGGGATTCAGATTCAACTATCCCGACCAAAATAGAGCCTCACCGAACATGTTCGAGATGAGGAAGTGTGGCTCAGAATTCCAGATTCCCTTCACAAAGAACCACTTACTCTTTCAATCCTTGTTACTGGTAGGGTTTCCCTTGATCGTGTTAGGTTTTCGAGGCCTGGCCTGAAGATATACACACCCAGGGTTCTTTTTGAGCACGAACATGTGCTCTATCTCCTTCATGGAGGGTAGGGAATCGGATATCTGTCCCCACAGCACGTACAACCCTACCAGTGTCCCCCAATTGTTCAGATTCAATTGGTAGGGGCTATTCTCATGTTGGTCAGAAGCCAACAAAAGTACAATTACAGAGGCAACCTGGCCCTCAGGTGAAATAACTTCTCATTGAAAGCTATTTTGCACTCGGGAGGAGTGCTGAGCATTTCATT